>JAGFBZ010002619.1:0-132892 GCA_018398805.1 Hirundichthys speculiger | reverse complement strand
TTGCAAGCTGTGGATTTCGTCGCGTAAAGAACAGTGAGGTAACTTATCAAATAAGTTCTATTTGTGTGTGAATTTGTTCATTCTACTTGTCATATCGCCAACTATCATTTGGTACATATTAACTTCGCCAGCAAACACTGCGCAGTTTGAGACGTGTTAGTGGCTGCGCCATACTCTACCGAGCAAGTCGAGAAACACCATTAAAAAATTAAAAAACGGACATAACAGTGTGGTGGAGGTCGGTTATAAGAGTTATAATTATCCAACCGCTGAACGCACTGAGTATCTGACCAGTATGCTGATTTTTGTTGAACGTCGCGGGGGAAAATAGTACTATCAATATGATGTAAACCAAGAGAGCCACAGAAAGAAGCTAGCTCGTTCTGAAAACACCGACAACACGCGGCTGCTCAAACATTTCACTCACAGCTACACAGACCTGCTAGCTGTATGTTCAGCAAATGACTTTGACTGAAGAGACCGCGGTTTAAGTCCAAGTAAGGTCGGACGTGATATTGAGACAGATTGTTATCCAACGTATTATATGATTGAAGCGGTTGTGTATTTATGTTTCATTCCATCACTGTTATTTCCTTTTTTATGCTTCATAAATAACACATCAGTGTTTAAAAGATAGATGTGTTGTTTGTAAAATTGTATGCTATATAGTGTTACAATACTCATGGTGATACAAATAATACTAAAATATTATAATAGTAAAATAACACCAGCAGTGGCATAGTAAAATAACATTGATGAGTGATTGTGGATTAATAAAAATGAATATTTTCACATGTACATTATTTTGCGGATGTGGAAAACTGGAATTGGAATTTTAACTTTAAATTTGAAATTTCCTTGTCTTTGGCAGAAGAGTTTAAGGCAACTGTCTTGGAGATTCAAGTTAACTGCGTCATCAGTGTGGTCATCCATTGCACTGTGAAACTGAGGGTAAGATACCAGTAGCCAAGAGATTGGAAGTTATTATACCTATTCTATACACAAAAAAATTCCTCTTAAAATAATCTATTGCAGATGCAGTGGACCTGTAAGCAATGCATTTTTACCACAGATAAAAGAGGACAATTGTTGAAACATTGCCGCTTAAAACATGGAGGTTTTACACGACAAAAGCCAATACCATGTCTTCATTGTGATTGCTTGTGCACATTCAAATCTTTTAATGCACTTAAAGTGCATTTATCTGTTTGGCATCCTCAATCAAACATTAGGCAAAGAAATAAGTCCAGAGCTGCATTCCAATGCCAGTTATGTGAATACATGGAGCCCTGCACTGAAGCAGAGTTTTTCACACACTTGCGCAGTCATTTAAAACTTAAGCAAAGAGTTGTGTGTCCATATGTTGGCTGTGTTTTTCAGAGCAACGTATATTCAACATTTAATGCACACAAAAGTAGGATCCACGGTAGCACTACATCAGATTTTAAACCAGGAATAGTACACAACTCTGAACAACCAGATGAGGTGACAGAAGAAGAGAATGTTTCTTCACAGGATGACTTTGAGTGTGAGTATGAGGAGTCTTTAGGTGACACGGAGGACTTGGAAGCTCAGCTGGAACGTAACCTCGCTGCTCTGTTTTTAAAAATGCAGACAATCCTGCGCATATCTGAAATTGCTGCCCAAGACATTATACACCAGATAAACCAGATCCATCTACTTTCAAAGCCACTAATACAAAGTGCAGTCCAAAAGATTATCAGTCATCATTGTGATGATATGGATGATACTATAGTGAATGACATTGTAAATGCAGTTACACAAAATAATGTCTTGCTTAAGTTCACCAATACGGGAGGATCCCTGTCAACAGCTAGCAGGAGAGCATCTTATATACAGCAACAATTTCCAGTTGTTATGCCAGTTCAATTCTGCATTGACAGAGGTAGTTTTTTTGTGTATGTTCCCATACTGAAAATGTTGCAAGCTTTGTTAAATAATCAGGATATTTTGGATAAGGTGCTACATGAAAAGACTCCCTCATCAGAAGGATACCGCTCATTTAGAGATGGTTCTCACTTCAGAGAAAATGTTCTTTTGAATGTAGAAGAGTTTAGGATTATTCTTGGACTATATATAGATGATTTTGAAGTGGCTAATCCACTGGGAACATCCAAGAAAAAGCACAAGCTATGTGCAGTATATTGGGTGCTTGCTAACCTTGATTCTAAATATCAGTCAGCTCTGCACTCCATACAACTTGGACTTTTGTGTAAAGTTAATACTGTAAAGGAACATGGCTATGCAGAAATCCTTCGCCCCCTTATTCAGGATCTTGCAACCCTAGAGGAACATGGTGTTTATGTTGAACAACTAGCAGAAAGTGTCAAAGGCACTGTGTTGTATGTAGCAGCAGACAACTTGGGGGCTCACTCTGTGGCAGGATTCCAGGAGAGTTTTGCAGCTGATGCCTTCTGTCGGTTTTGTATGTGTAAGCAAGATGCGATACAGGATAAGGAGGTCAGATCAGGTCTACTCCAGTTAAGGACAAGAGAGAATCATGACAGACATGTACAAGATGTGGTACATGACCCTGCAATGGCCAGACATCATGGTGTTAAAAGAGGGTGTCCATTCAGTGAAAATCTGAGACACTTTCATGTGGTTGATGGTTTCCCACCTGATATCCTGCATGACTTTTTGGAGGGTGTTGTACCAGCAGAACTGTCACTGTGTCTTCAGGATTTAGTTACCAAGCAGTACATTTCCTTGGATTCTCTGAATAAGGCTATTAAGCAGTTTCCTTACACATTTGCTGATAAAGCTGATCAACCACAGATAATTGCAAAGACTCACATCTCCAAGAGAACTATTGGAGGCAATGGCCATGAAAACTGGTCTCTCTCCTGAGGCTCCTTCCATTGATGATAGGGCACAATATCCCAGAGGGAGACCAAGCATGGGAGATACTTATGCTTTTAAAAGATATACTCGAGATGGTGATGTCATCATGCTTTACTGATGAGCTAATACACTTCCTGGAATGCAAAATCTCAGAACATAGAGCGTTACTGCAGCAAACCTTTCCAACCTACAAACTTCGTCCAAAACACCATTTTATTGAACACTACCCTCAAATGATAAAAATCTTTGGCCCTCTAGTAGATCTGTGGACAATGCGTTTTGAAGGGAAGCACAGTTATTTCAAAAAGGTTGTGCATGACACTCGCAATTTCAAGAATTTACAACAAACCCTAGCTGTAAGACATCAGAAGATGATGGCCTTCCATTTGGATTCATCATCATTCTTCAAGCCTCCTTTGGAAATTGATAAAGTGAGGTCAGTTATGATCACATCCTTCCCCGAAAATGTTCAGACCTCTTTACGCCAGTACAATGTCAAAGAAAGTATGGTATTGGTTGCATCTTCTGCTTGTGTTGATGGTGTAAAATACTGTGCAGATATGATCATCTCAGTTGGAAGTTGGAACTTGTTCAGGACTCCCAGAGTTTCAGCAAATAGCTCACATTGTTGTTAATGGCACAGAAATCCTGTTGGTCTGTAGGCTTTTGACTTCATGGTTTATTGAACACTTGCGTGCTTATGAGTTGTGTTTCAGTGGAGCAGGGTCCCTCACAGTCACTCAGTTCTCTGATCTAAAAGATCCTTTCCCCTTATCCTCCTATCAAATAAAGGGCAATGTGTATGTGATACTGAAGCGTTATATATTATGCTAAATTATGGCATTTTGCACTAAAGTTATGTCTGTCCTCCCTAGGACCATGGAAAGCTATAAAATAAGGATTTTCGTAAATGAACAGGATATACATAAAGTCTCACTAGATGGGAAACCAGTGACCCTTGAAGAACTTAAGATGATCGTTAAGGAAAAGTGTAAGCTTAAAGATGACTTTTCTCTCATGTATGAAGATCCAGACTTTGATAATTCCCTCTGCAACCTTGATGATGTACAAGATTTGCCACCTACAAAAGTTACCATCAAGGTCATACCATTGGTGACCCTGACTCTGATGCCTACTTCCACTCCCAGTCCATCTGAAGTCTCCTCAGATGATACAGAGATTCTGTCATCACCAAGCTCCTCAAAAAGACAAGAGCGATGGCCGGAATATTTTGACATTCCAAATTTCCCAGTTGATGTGGAATTCAGACTGAGACAGGCTAATCTTCTCTTCTTACGAGACCATACTTACCTGACTGTACCAAGAGACATGAAGCATGGTATCTTGGAGAAACTTGCTGAGGAGATCTACAAATTTGATGCCTATTCAAATGAAGAACGATTCCGGTCAGTGGCATTAGCACTCATAACAAAACATCCCTGTCTGAGGGAACCAGGTTCACCAGATGGGTATTCTGGCTGGAAAAACAACTTGATCTACAAAATGGGAAACTATCGGACTAAGCTGCGAAAAGCAGGATGTGCAGAGGTTGCAATAAATACAGGAATAAAATGTGCCCCACAAATGGCATCAAAAGGCCTCAAAAGACCAAAAAGGTATGAGGTGAATTATTTGCCTGACCTACCTGAGGGGCAGAATGAAGATGGACTAGAGATGGAAAGAAAGCTCCTGGTTGAAGAAATGAAAAAAAACGGAACCCCAGTGCAACTGTCATTGCTACAAAGATGGATCAGACCTTCCCACTGCGGAGACGAGAGATTGTGGAGGCTGGACCTCCAATGAAAACCCTGAAGCGGTGGCCTGGCCTGCCCTTTTTTCAGAAAGACAAGTAAGACCTGACACTTACATGCTTTTTTTGTTTGCACTCATAATAAATCCAACTCTAGTCATGTGTTTTTTGTGTGTTATTGCTGTGCATTGCAGGTATATGCAGAGTTCAACAGGATTGCCACCACAAATCTAGAAAATGACTTTTTTGATGCATTGGACCGCTTCACACCACGCTTTGTCAGTATCTTCAAGTCAAAGAAAGGAAACGGTTGGAGAAAAATTAGCTGAAATTGTGCAGAACATTGATTCAGGTGTAGTGTAGTGTACAAAAGGGTTCTTATTTTAATTTTTTTGTTGAGCATGAATGAGGATAAATACTGCATTTTAAGAACTGGCAACTAGCAGTACTGTTTAAGACTTTTGCTTATGATAAAATGTGTACTAGATATGAAGATAGCTTCTTTTCACTGTCAAAAACTATTTAGACAAAACTAATTTAATGTACACTTTGTGTTGGTATTGTAATGTTAAATGTTATCCTAAACTAAACTTGTTCTCTCCATTAGAAGCCAGATGTCACAGCCCTACATACCCTTGTTCTCAGAGGCCTGCCAGTACTACTTGGTGATGATCCGAGCAATTTCTACAACACTGCCTTTTGTAAGTTCTCATACAGTTACAGAAAAATAAGAATATGGAATATGTCTCTGGGAGCTCAGTACTAGAAAAGAGCACAGTGGTGCATTGGGTAGTTTGCATTTTGGGTCTATTACAGCAAGAATGCAGCTGGCTAACAGGGTTGGAAGATTGGCAGTACATTTCTGTTGTGTATCATAAAAATGATACATGGCACATACACAATTGGGTTAAAAACAGAGTGTGTAAAAAAAAAAAAATGCTTGAAGTGAGTAAACCTCAAATTCTTGTTATAGCTTTTATTTCGAAAATATCAAATTTCTTAATGTTTATTCTTTATTTTTTCACACGGCAGAAAAAGGAATTAAGTCTTCTCAAAAAAATATCAGTCTACATTTTTCTTTACAAATTCAAACATTTACTGTATAAACTGAGAAATGCCTAAAGATTTATCTTTAGGATAATCATTCTTATTATCTTCTGAATCTAAACTAATATTTAGTTGTAGAGCCACTGTTTCTGAGAACTGCTTCACATCTGTGTCCATGGAGTTGACCAACTTCTGGCACCTGTGAACAGGTATTCCAGTCCAGGGCAAGTAGACTGCATTCTACAATACCTCTGCAGTTTTCCCTCAGTTTTCTATTGGATCCAGGTCCAGGATTGGTCTGGTCACTTCATAATGTGAATCTTGTTGGACAGGAAGCAAGAAGATGCTGCTGCTTACTGGTGTGTTTGGGGTCATTGTCTTGTTGTAACATCCATTTCAAGGACATTTCCTCTTCAGCATCAGACAGTATGACCTCTTGAGGTGTTTTTGATGTATTCAAACTGATCCATGATCCTAGTATGTGATAAGTGGACCCCAACACCATAGTATAGAAACATCCCCAGATCATAATGCTTGCACCACCATGCTGGTCATGGATCAGTTTGAATACATCAAAACACCTGAAGAGGTTCAGTGTTCGGGGGTCATCTGGCAAACTGCCAGTGGCCTCTAGACCCATAGAGAACAATCTAGCTTTCATCAGTCCATAAATGTTGCTCCATTTCTCTTTAGTCCAGTCAGTGTGTTCCTTTTCTTCAGTTCATGTTTTTTTTTCCAACAATGGGACTTCTTGCTGATATCTTGGCTTTACATAGGGATCTTTTAATTATTCCAGTACTCACAGGTAACTTTAGATCTTCTTTGATCACCCTGGAGTTGATCATTGGCTGAGTCTGTCATTTCATCTTCTTCCATCATTCCAATTGTAGCTTTCTGTTATCTTCCATACCTTTCTGGTTTTAGTTCCATTTTCTTCTTTAGATGTTTTCTCCTCTCCAATCAATTTTTTCATCAAAGTATATTGTTCTTATGACCAATGTCTGTAATAACCCATGTTATTCAGATTTTCTGAGAAATGTACTAAATCCAGCGTGTACAATATTTCCTGCCTTTATCCATAAAAAAAAGGTTATCTGTTTGACACCTGTTTTTTCACAGAATCCACAATTTCTGATTGGGCTCCACACTGCTATTTTAGCATAATAGCCAAATATTCCCTTTTCTTCACTTTCTGTATAATAAACAGTAATAAATTAGATGGTTTAATTTGGAATAGAATGTGCAGTGTTCTCAATGTATTTGGAGGATGAAAGCTATTATAAGGATTTTGAGCTTTACCTACTTTATAAACACTTTATTATTTTGAACATTACTGTATATTGATGCAGGAAACTGTTATTTATTTATTTTATTTATGTAAAAGTGTTTTTTTTTGGATTGATATCACTGTCTCTTTTTGTCATGGTCAGCCTATTGGATCTATCGGGTCTAACAGTCTGGCCACACTAGAAAAAACAGCTGATAATCACAATAGTCTGATGACGGTTCTGAGGATGGTGCAGGTGACACCTGAAACGTAAAAATAACACATTTGTTAAACAAAAGGAAACAGTGAAATTAACGAACAAGATCTGAAGGCTGTGTATTCAGGACATTATTATATCTATATATATCTAATATTTCACTGTTGTAATGGTTTTATGTCATATAGGCTTCAGACGATAACGAGGCCTGGGCACATGTGACTGTTGGGTTGCTGACTGTTATTGGAGAAGATGCACCTGTGTCGTCAAGTCATCTCCACTTAAACCCACTATCTACTGCCATCATTCTGGAAGGAGGTATTGTGATGGAAAGTATCACAAACCTACCACAAGCACTTTGCCTGTTGTTTGGTCTGTCTTATGCTCTCCACCTTGAATACCCAAGGGCCATGAGAAACACCTTAAATTTCATCCAGAGAGTTATGCTTAGGCTGGGAGAGAACAAACTCCCCCCAAGACTTCAGACTCTAAAAAATCTCCTGTTGATTTAGTGCAATTATTGAAGAGTAGTAGTTGTGCTGGTTTCAACTTTTGCTGTTGTAAGTCATTATGACACGTATTTGAAATTTTTTTTAATTCTGTTTTTGCTTTTATTGTTGTTTATGGCAAAAAGCACTTGCTACAGTTATAGCATAAAGACAAGAAAGAGACATTTGAAGTATTTGAAATCTTTTTTTTTTATTCTGTTTTTGCTTTTATTGTTGTGTTTAGGGCAAAAAGCACTTGCTACAGTTATAGCATAAAGACAAGAAAGAGACATTTGACGTATTTGAAATGTTTTTTTTTTAATTGTTTTTTGCTTTTATTGTTGTTTATGGCAAAAAGCACTTGCTACAGTTATAGCATCAAGACAAGAAAGAGACATTTAACTGATGGAGTAATGGTTATGACTATTTGGTAGTTGCTTATGTTTATGAAAGAGATGTCAGTGGCTATTGTCTTCTAAAGTAAATATGGTAATTCTTTAAAGCTTGGGTAAAGTTTGTTTTTGCTTTTATTGGCTACATTCTAGGCTGCTGTAGCATCAAAATGTTTTAAAGCTAATGGTTCAAAAATGTGATGGTTTCATAAATAAACCTGTTATAACTTTAGTGTGATTGTGATATTTTTACTTTATACTTGTACTCCACTGCATTTATGTAGCCATTATAGTGAGTTGGCAGGCTTTTTTGATGTTTTAGATATAGCTATTTCTACATGTCTAATTATTGATTACCAAATATTTTTAAAATTGAATGTTATTTGCCCCTAAAACCAGGGCTTTATTTACTGTTGCATTAAAAGGGATTTTAGTGCAGTTTCCATGCTTTTATAAAGTAAATCTGACTGCTCTTTAAGTATATAAAACTCAAAAATACAATTTACAGAAAATGTTATTGTAGTTCGCCTGACTTGCAGAATTGTGTTATTTGAAACACACAACAGTAAAGTTTTACATCATGCAATTTAGTATTCTGAACTGGTACTTCTAAATAGTCTGAACTTAACCAATAGTATACATAAAGCAAATTTGTAAGTAGTTTTTACTGGTCTGTCTTAGTTACAGTAACTTGGAGATAAGTGAGTTTAACTTTGTAAGCATTAGTTACTAGAACACAGAATATCTAATTCTGCCGTACTTATTATTTTAAGTGCAATCGGTTTGCATGCTTTTTTCAAGTAAGGTTAACTAATCGGATTTTACAGTGTGGAACTAAGTGTTTACATGGTAACTTTTATTCGGCTTTCTTTAACTTTAATTCTGAATTAAAGAGGAATTAAACTTCCCATGTAAACGCACCCATTCATTTTTCAAATCTGTACTGGTGGATTGTGTTTGATGTTCTGCTGCAGGGAAGCAGCTTCTCCACATCAGTATCATCTGTTTTCTGTTTCGGGGAAGCGTGCCTGGACCCGGAGGATGGCAGGACATTTGCTGTAAAACACACTACCCCGATACATAAAATAAAAACTCAAATATTACTGCACTGGTGTGTGTGTGTTGTTGGCAGAGCTTAGGAGGAACCCCGAGTGGTATGGGTTACAAAGAAAGGATTTCTATTTTTTTTACATTCACAACTTTCCTTTCAGACAACATGATAACAGCTTGACACTGTTGTCCCATTGCAAAATAAATGTAGACTGTTATGTCTCATCATGTGAGTTTGTACTGAGCTGCCGCTGCTTAGTAACGTAGTAGTAGTAGTAGTAGTAGTAGTAGTAGTAGTCAGCTTCAAAATGAAATTATTACTCGTAGTTAATTTGTGAAATGTGTGGCTCATTAAACTGATTTGAAATGGAACTTGTATTTTATCCAGTAAATAAGTGTTTGCATTGACATAATATGTATACACACATACTACACTTATACACATATACACATAGCAGCTAAGGTGAGTTTGGTCAATACATTAGTGGGGCACAGATGGGTATTGGCAGTAACACCAGAGGGGCCAAGCATCAGCTACTGGTTGACGGGGTAGTTGCTCCAGAAGCACCAACCCGTGCACTGCCTGGATTGATTACAAGAAAGCCACCAACTCAATGCCAAAATACTTGATACTGGAATGCTTGAAGCTGTATAAAGTCAACAGGACACTGGCTGCCTTCATCCAGAACTCAGTGAGGCTGTGGAAGACAACTCTGGAGGTCAACCCAAAGCCAGTGGCACAAGTGAGCATCAAATGTGGTATATACCAAGGAGATGCCCTGCCCCCCTGCTGTTCTGCTCAGGCCTGAACCCCGTCAGTCAGATCATCAACAAGAGTGGCTACGGGTACACATTTGGAAATGGGGCGACCATCAGTCACCTCCTCTACATGGATGACATCAAGCTGTACGCCAAGAACGAGGTTGACATCAACTCCCTGGTTCACCTCACCAGGATCTACAGCAATGATATCAGGATGTCATCCATTCTCACAATATGAGACCACGTCAGCCATTCTCAAAAATTAGTGATTTTATTTGTTCCATTAATGGGGCCAAAGTCAGTCGTTGACTGCAGTAACGACAGCAGCAGTGAAGAGCCAAAGTCTTCTCATTTAGAGCCTGACTGAGTTTTTAATCGAGCAGTCCACTGCTAACTAGAAACTTCATATATTCCTCAACATTCATGACAATTTAGAGTGGCAATATAAATTAGTTTTTGACAATATGTTCCAAAAATGTGATCAGTCTTTGACTGGTAACGTCTTCAACATTTGCACTGAGCTGTTGGATTGGTAATTTTTTTGTTGTTACTCCAATTTAAACTTGAAAGAGCAAAACTGAGTCAATGAACTAATTCATTTATGATTTAAAAAACTCAGAGGACAAATAAAACTTACATGTAATAACAGCTGTTAAACTCTTGGTAACAGTCTCAGTTCCTCCATCTGGTTTCCTGTAGACAGCTGAGCAGGAGAAGTTCTGTCCTTGATGGAGGTGAGAAGCAGTGAAGCTCAGAACAGAGGTCACTACTTCAGTTGTGTCCTGATTCTTCTTCAGTGTCCTCTGACTGTCATCCAGGCTGGAGGTCCATGTCAGAGTTGGAGGATGAGACAGACAGACAGCTGGAGCAGAGCAGCTCAGACTCACTGAGGTTCCCTCCTTCACTTTCAGCCTGGACGGTTTCAGAGTCAGTTTATCTGGAAGGAAGAGACATTTTCTTCTCTGATATATCATTTATAAAATGATATAAATATTAAATATTCATTATTAAAAATGTCTAAAAATTTGTATATAAATGGACATAAAAACTTACCTTTGACTACAATATTCAGAGGTGCTTCTGTATATGTGTATTTCAGGTCGTTTTGACAGTCCAGTCTGAGGTAATATGTGTTGGACTGATCAGGACACAAGTTCTGGAAGGTTGTGGTGCAGTTTTTCTTTGTTAAGTCTCCTGACATTTTCACATTTTTTGTTAGCTTTGAATCACTGGTATTAGGCACCTCATCTTTTCTTTTCCATATTGATTTGCAATCAGAATTTAAGTCATTTTGATATTTGCTCTCTATGTCAAAGGAGCAGCTGACGGTCAACATGGATCCAGCCGTGACGTTTACAGTCTGTGGTAAGGTGACCTTAAACTGTTCACAAAGGGCACCTGAAAACAAATAAACACCAATGTTTTAAGAAGAAGAAAATTATGCAGTTCTTGACATGAGCATAGCCACTGTAATACCCTGCTACATTTCTTTGAAATTATAACTGTAAACATGATTTCACAGTTAGTACAAACGAAGGAATTCTACCAAGTTTTCTACCTCTTTCAGTCTTGGAGACTTTTAGAAATGGTTTTTAAATCGACAATGGCGTATATTTATCTTTTAATAATCTTTTTACATATCAAATATTTAAGGACAGAAACTCACCCTGCACCAGACAGCCAATGAGAAGGAAGGTCAGAGCTCCAGCCATCGCTGTTTGTCGGGAAAGTTATTTTTAGAGAATCTGTTGTTGTGTAGAAATGAAACAGTTTACAGGTTTGCTACATTTAATTTGTTTAACTTGCACCTGTAACTAGATCTTGGACCATTGCTATTTTTATTGGACTAATGCCTTTAAATATTGGTTGATTTTTGTCAATTTTTCTAATGTTATCTTTTCTGTTTTTGACTCCATGGGCATTATGCAACGTAGTTCCCACATCCACATGTGTTGTACAAATGGCAAATAAAAATTTTGAACCTTGAAATGCTAAAATTAAATGTGACATTGGAAGAAATAAATATCAACGAGCCACTGACACAAAACCCTGATCAGGGTATGAACTAGAACTGTCAAACGCTCCCATTTTTATCCATCTACAACTTCAAATATGTTTCATTTTCTGCATCTTGATCTGAGGAAGTCAAAACTCTTTTAGTTTTAGGTTTTTTTGCTCTCTGATGGCATTTACAGGGCTTAAAGTATTCCGGCACTGTGCCGGATCTCCGGCGTTTGACTATGATTCAGGGGTAATAACACATACACAAACACGTTATCTCTGAGTTCAAGAACGCAGCATCCGAGGTGAGCCGGTGGTTGTTTGAATGGAGGCAACATTCAAATGTCTCTGGGCAGGATAGAGGACAAGGGTGGAGACGGTTAGCCGGTTGGGTGCCAGAAGCTCATGGAGCCTGGTACCTGTTTTTTTGTGTTGCGCTCCAAGAAGCTAGTCTATGCAACTAGCGGCAAAAAAAAAGCTCTTCAATGTCACAAAGGAGATGCCGGCCATAAAGCAGCAGTCCGCGCGCTCCGACACACAAGCTATTAACCGGGAGCAACAGCCACCGCGGACGTAGCGGCCGCGATGGCTGATCTGTTTGTGACTTGAAAATATGTGTGTGCTCGCTTTTTGCGGAACACGATTTATCATTTACGATCGCTTAACCGCTCGTATATCTGTGTTTAACAAAAAAAAAAAAATAGCCGTTAATAAAAACGCTTTACAAAACTGTCCGTTTCCACTCAGCAGACCAGTTATATGAACACATGACAGCTCCAAAGTTCTAGAAACGTCTGTCTGATCAGCTCCAAGGATGGATGGATGTTTTCTCTGAATGTGGATGAAACAACCACTGAAACATGGAAAAAATACTGAATGTAATGGTTCACTTTTTTAATGACGCATCCAGGGTAATAACATCTGATATCATAATAACTGCTTCTGCAAATATGTTAAAGAGGAGACAAGTCAAGACTAAATGGAATGTATTTCCTATAACTTAATTTGCCATTGTTTTAACCCAAAACGATGGAAAAGTTGCAATTTATATGTTTGGTTTTTTTTGTACAAATTGCCCTTTATTGAATTAAATGGTTGTTAAAGGAATCAGATGAATTGGCTTGACTCAGTTTCACATGTTTTCATTTATAATCCAATAACCTTTACTTTATAAAGTTCAGTTTAAAGTTTAATCTAAAGTTTTTCTAAAGTTTAAATTGAAGGTCATCTTGTACATTACCAAGCACAATGCCAAAATATTGTTTGCCAAATTGCCTATAATGTGTATGCGTTGGATCCACTGCACCAGCGGAAAAAAGTTCAGGCTCAGGATGTTTTTTTACTTTAAGCCCTGCATTTAAATGACATTGGTTACATCTGTTACACTGATACATCTGTATACCATCGCAGAGCCTGGTTAAGCAAATTTAACATAAGACTTATTTTTTTGTCAAATAAAACCTTATGTGACATTTGTGAATGTAGTTCCATATTGTAGTGTTTACCAAATGTTTATCCAAAGTTATCCTTTGGTCAAATGGTCTATAGGTGCCAAAGTAATGAAGCCTTAGCTTGACGCTCCACTGTTCCCTCTTGTAATCCACATCATCCAAACTCAGTTTAACTTTTTACTTCCAACAACAACAACAACAAAAAAAACACGGTACAAAGGTTTCCTCAAGAAAATAAAAAAGGGGCAATTAAAATGGGTCCAAGAGTGAGAGACAGAGAAAGAGAGGTCAAACAAACTGTGGCTCCACTCCATTTTGCCCGACTAATTTTCTGACATAAAAAGGCAAAACAAACAAAACACACCCCACCCACCCACCCATCCCTGAGTATTAACAACCAATTGAATATGTACATTTGTTAGAGAGCCTCAGTACACTCACTCACATTTTAAAACATTACAGATGAGCATTTTAATCCCCAAAAATATTTCAATCCGTAAAACAATCCTGTTTATCTCAGTATACATAAATATAATACAAATAATATAAATTACTGCTCACAATATGAACTTAAATTGCTATCCACATATAAACTAACCCAAAAATGAACTTAGGCTCCTACATGGTCATATCAGCTGATGGTGAATAACTGATGTTGTTGCAGTGCAGTCTGAGGGTTCAGAGGTCACATCGTAGGGTTTTGCCATTTCTCCCTTTTAAAACTAATAGCTTTTTAATGTGAGTGCATTTCTTAAAATTAATTGTTTTAGGTTTTGCTTTGTAAAATGATATTTAAAACTATCCTTTTTTTAAATTGTCAAATGTCAGTGGTAAGATGCTGAAAATATAATCACTTACATTGTCAGGAAGTGTGCAGAAATGTCAGCTCCCACAGAAGTGAGGTTACGTTCTAGTACAACGGCTTTAAGACCCGACTTCAGAATGAGGAAGTTATTTAAAAAACATTAATCTTAATGGCACTGGAGGTCAAGTATAGCTGCCAGCAGAACAGTGTTTTCTCACCAGGGTTGATGTTTCACACCTTAGATGTCCGAATAGGCTGCATGAATCTAAGGTGTGAAACATCTAAGGTGTAAAACATGTAAGGTGTGAAAACATAAGGAGCATGACATGTGAGTTGTTGCTGCATGGTGTGCTGACAGTTCTGTCCAGATGCTGCTGCTGTGCAGCTCCTGCGTGCATCGTCTTTAGTTTTGTAAAAACAAAGGGCCTTCTAATCCATGCCTGACATGATTTGAAGAAAAAAAAAAAGACAAAAAGATCATTCACATTAAGTTGCTGGAATTTGCAGCTGTTGCAGAGGTCTAATGATAGAGTTGATGATGATGACATTATCACTCTGATGTATTTTACAAGTGTTCACCGCCCCGCTTGTCTCAGCCCTTCTCCCTCCCGAGCTGCTGCCTCGTTGTCCTGTCACCTTGGTACTGGAGTTTAAGTTAAGTGTGGATTTTTCTGCCTTTTTTGCTGGAATAAATACATTTTTTGCTTAATCTCCTGGTTCCTCCTTACGAGTCTCTATATACCACAAGGTCTTACACAGACTTCAATATGAAAATACAAGGCTGGAACCACAAGGTCAAAACACAGATGATGTGGAAGAGATGTGCTTAAATACAGAGTGGAGACAGTTAGGCACAACTGGAGCACATCAGGGATGGGGAGGAGATCATACGAGGGATGAAGTGAAGCAACCTGAAATGAGAGCAGCACGATGAAATGAGACGTGAGAATGAATGTGACACAAATAGACTCAGGGAGCTGAGAGAGTCATGACACAGACTTTTAACAGGCGTTGGTCAAGTCGCTAAGCTTAATCAGAACTTAACACCTCAACATCATGAATGTTAAAACTGGCTCTTATCAGCAGAGACCAGATGGCATATTCAAAAAAGGGAGCTTTTGTATTTAAACACTCTAGTATTTTGATCTAAGACTACCTTTCCTTAACATGCAAATTTCCTTTTAAACAGTGTTTCAGTTTAAAACATCATTAGATTAAACCGTTATTAGATGGGGAAAAAGTGTGACCATTAATGACCAAAACTGGATTGTGTTTGCAGCAAAATGGTAATTAATGTTAACACTTTAGGCAACTGATCTCTATTAAAGACAAATATTTTCAGGCTTTGACCAGAATAAAAAAATCACTGATCCACTTAAATGATCGTGTGGATACTGTCCCTACAGAAAAAACTGAAGCCATTTTAACATTCTAAGTGTACAGAAAAGTATATAAGCAGGACTGTTTGTATGAAGGGATCGAGATGAAAGCATCTCTCCTTCATCGGCACTGCAACCTTTCCAAAAGTCCAAACATGTCAATCACTGAATGTCACAGAAGATGTCAATAGACACAAGAGGAGAAGTCATGACCTCTGCGTCAAACACTTGCCCATATCTAAGTACTGAAATATATACTGTTTTCTCACTCAAAACTGCTTCATTTTACATCATTTTGGTCCCAAATTAAAGTTTAGACTTCTGACCATCTAATAATAGACCTCAAACTATCTGCAACAGATAACAGATGAACAGCTTTCATGTGTTTTAACTCAGAAAAGGAGAAATCAACCTCTAGCTTTGGAAATTACATTGAAATGTCAAATCAACAACATCTAAGACTGTGTGTGTGTGCGTATGTGTGTGTGTGTGTGAGAGAGAGAGAGAGAGAGAGAGAGAGAGTTCAGGGTGTGCAGCAATGCTGTTACTTGTTGCACAATCCTTTTATTGAAAACTGCACTTGATGAAGCCATGAATACATAGTTTTGTCATCACTGACAAGATTTGACAAATGCAGACAATAAGATCTCCAGTGACACCAGTTACATGAAGTTACAGAGTTGTAAGGACTAACTGTTTTAATAGGCTTTCATTTTATGCTTTCAATTTTTTCAAAGCAGATTGATTATATGTCAAATCTACCAAAAAAAAAAAAAAAAAAAGAGAACAAATTTCCTATAAAATCACAAATTTGCAAGAAAATCCCAGAAATTCTGAATTTATAATGATGGAAATATGTGAGAGAAAACTGAACAACAGTTACTTAAAATCCAAACCAGTAACAGAAAATACAGAAGTGGATACTTGATAAACTCAGATTACTGGTTCTTTAATTTCTGCACACTGGTTATACTTCCATCTTGGGCGCCCCCTCGTGGCTATGAAGGCACAATGCACCAGCATAGTCTTCATCTACATGATAACACACAATTACAATGATGATGTTTTTTCAAGTCCCTCAGCTTAACAAACCTAACAGATTATCTCTAAAATGTGGATCATTACATCGTCCTGCATTTGCTTGACCTCAGAAGTGGGCAGCATAAAACTGACCTCAGAAGAGAATCCTCTGAAGAGAGAGGTGCAGAGTTGGGTACTTGAGTCCACCTAAAACTGGCTGCACTGAACAGAAATATAAGCACATGGTTTAGTATTGTTGTAGTATAGAAGTGGACTGTTTTCATAGTCCTTCCCTTCCTCACATTTCTAGGTCTCACTTCTTCACACAGACTTCTCATCTCCAGCGCATTGCTCATGAAACTTCTGCCCCCTGCTGCACATTTCATCTCCTCCAGATAGGAGCCACCAGATCATCTCTGCAGAGCTCTCATCTCTCTTTTTCTTGCTCTTTTTCTTCCAGGTCACACTGGTATAAATCAAGTTTTCACCATTCTTCTCTGAGCTTTGACTGGCTCCTTTTGGGTTGCCAGTTTGGTAAAGTAGCGCTGTTTAGCAGATATCCAGCTGCAGGGTGGCCAGCATCCTCCTGTCTCAGTTCACTCACATAAATATCATGCTCTGGTGTCTACAAATAAAACAAAAGTTTAAGCTGTCTGTTTTAGTCCAATTTACATTGAGCTGGATTTTGAACTGATTCTAGGGATCATGGTTTTTGAGTCCTGAAAAATACAAAACAACATCAACCAAATTAGATCGATTGTGAATTGGTCCATAGACTTTAAGTGTATTGAGAGAGAAAAATGATTTAGTCTAAATAATAATAATAATAATAATAATAATAATAATAATAATATTTTGAGTGGTAAAACAAGTTTAATAAAAGTGGGTCATCTTCTTACAATAAGAGTCTCCTGGTCTCCATCAGCTCTGTACCAGGTGTAGTTCTTTACTGGAGGGTTGGCATCACTGCTGCATGTCAGAGTCACAGTTCTGGTCTCTGGTACTGGACCAGATGGACTGATGGAAACCAGTGGCGGCTGGTGCAAAAAAATTTTGGGGGGGCGCAATTTACCTTGGATTACATAGGGGTATAATGATACACAGAAGTCACGGTTCGATGCGAGCTGATACAATGGGGTACAAAACAAAGCTAGAACATAATATTTTGGTCCTTTTTATTTTGAAAAATGTAAACAAACAATGGCTCATTAGTCATAACAGTACATAAATAACAATAATGAAGCTGTTTAATTATTTATATTATTTTCAAAATAAATTTTTTTCCTTTCAGGTATTTTATAATATACAAGATCGAATATTCTATAATATATGTATGTGTGTATATTATGATTCCTATTTGAACATGAATTTTGCCCTCCTTTCTTTCTGTTCTGCAAATTTTTCTATGACCTTCTTGTTGAAGTCACTAATCTCAGTCACCAGTCTCTTCTCCATTGACAGCATAGCCAGTGCCATTGAGCCTCTCCTGGGTCATGGTGTTTCTGAGAAACGTTTTGATCCTTTTCAAAGTTGAGAAACACCTTTCAGCTTCTGCTGTCGTCATGGGTGTAGTGATGAGGATTTTCAGGAGAGTGTCACAGTCTCTGAGAAGACTTCCTCAAGGTTGTTCTCCATGAACAACTGGAAGAGGTCCACAGCACCATGACAAGCTTTGAACTCGTCCTTGCTGTAGATGAGACTCAGCTCCGTCTTCAGCTTGCCTCCATCCAGCATAGGGTAGGCCTTCACGGTGTGACCAATGCATCTTCAGGGAAGGCATTGTTGTGCTCCGCAAACCTGTCACCCTGCAGTAAGGTGGCACTGATGAGGTGGTTTGTGAAGGCGAAGCGTTCCCTGGCATGTCCTAGGATAGTATTACAGACCTTCAGAGAGAAAAATATATATATTTTTAAAATAGCAAAAAAAAAAAAAAAAAAAAAGCATTTCACCTTCATCGCCTTAAGTTACCCAAAGGTCAGTACATGTTTTAAATATTGTTTATATTTTATTTTAGTTTTTAAGACTTACATTCTAAAAACGTATAAACAATAGATAAACATTAACTATGTCCAATTATACTGCCATCTGCTGGACAAAATGTGAATGCAAATGCAAACATTATTCCTTATGTACTGGACAAAAAAAATAGTATACTATAGTAGATAGTACTATAGTATAGATAACGAGCTGATCTTTTGAATCAAGTGTGTTGGAAGAGGGAACTATTTAAGACATGCAGGGTAGTGGGTCCCCAGGATAGGAGTTGAGAAACACTGCTATAATATATATTGTCGTATATATACTGTGAAACTTTGAAATTGTATTAATCATGGGTCTGATTCTAATGACAAACTTATTTACTTTGTTTATAAACTTATTTTCTGGATCATACTTTTATCTTAGGTGCTAGAAAATGATGGCTATTAAATGTTTACAGGCCTAAGATTCTTACCACATTCTTACCGCTTACCACAATTGCCAAATTAGCAACATAGAGTAAACTCACCTCTTCCGCAATACTCTCTTGTTCCTGTGCACTGAGTGCACGACGTCTCTTTGCTGGTGGAGGACCACTGCTTTGCCCAACCATGGAAGGTAGAGAATCTCGGTAAAAACAAATATTGAGAACAATATATATATATATCATGAAATAGTAAGAGCAGATAATAGCCGTACTAAAGCTTCAATCATAAATTGAAAAAATAATTGATTATTTGATTCACCCAACTATTTTGATAATCATTCAGTAAAATCATTCAGTAAAAAAAACAGTAAAAATTGAGTAAAATTGTCAAATTTCAGCTTCTTAAATGTGAATATTTTCTGGTTACTTTCCTCCTATAAGACAGTAAACTGAATGTATTCAGTGAGTGTGTAGAACAGAATATTTATGTCATGATTGGTTTCAGGAAACACTGAAATTTTTCTGATATCTTAAAACAATTGAATTTAAAAATATTAATTAGCATAATATCACAATGAAATTAATTGCAAGTTTATCATATTAGTAACAGAAATATCTCCCCTACCTGATTCTTTGAATGTCCTGCTGGAACTGCTGGATGCATCCTTTGATATGGACCGAATCCACATCCTTCTTCTGGAGTTTGGCGTAGAGAAGGTCCACATGTGGCATGATTAGGTGAAAGAGAGTCAGGAAGAACTTGAAATCCTGATCATCAAGAAGCATTGCAAAAGCACCTGCTTCTCTGACTGTGGCAGGGTCAAAGTCACCTGAGTCTCGAATGGGTCTCAAAACAGTGGATGAGGTCCTCTCTGTGCTCAAACACAGTGTTGATGATACGGCTGTGAAAGTTCCACCTGATGTTCCTGGATGTTGGCAGTCGATGGGCCACCACTTCATCAAGGACAGAGGTCCGCTTGGGTGACTTGGAGAAGAAGCTGGCAAATCCACCAAGGTCAGAAAAAAAAATTCTCACCTTGGATAGGTGAGAGGTGGCCTGTCGCATGATCAGATGAGCTGATGTGCGTAGCAGTGGATGTAATGGGCATAAGGGTACTCATCCTGTATCTTCTTCTGTACACCTGCAGTGGCACCTCTCATCACACTGGCTCCATCATATGCCTGGCAGATGAGCTTACTTTTTTGGTCCTCTGGAAGGATGGCAGCAAGTCGTTCTCCTAGTGCTGCAGCAATAGACTCAGCTGTAGCTGACGTCAGACGGATAAACTCAAAAAATCTTTCCTGCACAGTGTTTTTCCCATCGATGTAACGCAGCACGAGCACAAGTTGGCACTGTGTGGAAATATCCATGGTCTCGTCTGCTTGTATTGCGATGAAATCGCTGCTCTGGGCTTCTGTGATGATGTGCTCCCTCACAACAGACAACATACAGTCCAGCAGTTCGTTCTGCACTGTTTTAGAAGTCCCCTTAAAAACTGTGGCGTTCTCAATGTGCTCTTTCAACACACCATCAAGGGACGAAACAAAATCAACCAACCCACGAAATACTCCAGGATTGTCTGAACTCTCACTCTCATCATGGCCTCGCAGAGCTAGCTCAAAGGCGCCGCAAAATTTCACACAGTCTACGATTCTTGACAGGATGTGCCGATTTTTGCTCACCTCTTCATTGTGCCTTCGGATGCCGATCCTGTAGCCCTCATCCAGCTGTTCAGCGATGCTAAGTCTACCGAAAAAGTTTAGCTTCATGCTGCTATCCAGGTGGCTGCGGCTCTTTTCGTGTCGTTTACATTTTTCCGACAGATGTTTAAGGTCCCTTACCCCCGTAGTTGTCCATATTGTATCCGTGTCGGGACTTTGAAAAAGTTAGCCATCCCCTTTTATCATAGCAGGTACGGGAGAAGCCCCGAGTGTAAGCCCGTCCGCGGTCGCTTGCCTGCTGCAGAATTTTTAAATCAGGTCGGTCGGGCCCAAGCTCCTTTACCTCCCGTTTTTCCTCCACTGAACGCCTTGAGAATGGGTGGTTGAGTAAAGAAACAACCGAGTTTTTCTTGGCTTCCTCAATTAGACTTGCGTCTGCCATTTTGCTCAGCTACTAAGAAAAAGACCGGGAAAGAATTGCCCTTTACATTAGATTAAAAAAAAAAAAATACACATGACATGAATCTGATTCGCTGATTGGCTGCTGATAAACGTGTCATTTGCTGGGAGGCACCAGGGACGCAGACTGCTGCGCCCCGTGAAGAATCTGACTCAAACCAATTAAAACTCAGCCTCATGTCAGCTGATCATCAAATGTTCGAGGGCTTACATTGGAATCCGTTTTACCGGCGCCCCGCACCTCCGGAAGTAGATTAAAAAAGGAGTAAAAAAACATATTGAAACCAAATCAATTTTTAAACATTTAATTACTATTGACAGGCATCCACAGACTGAAATAACACCTTCATTTCGTTCTTTTTTTTTTTTTTTTTTTTTTTAAATCTCTTAATTTGATGGGGGCGGCGCCCCAGCGCCCTCTACTGACCAGCCGCCACTGATGGAAACTCTGGTGTCTTTAGGTGGAGCTGGAAAATTGAAAGGTGCACATTACTGTTGAATAATGTATTTTTGCTTTTTAAATACATTTTTAAAGAATCAATAAGTTTTTTTTGTTATAATTTATTTATCTGTGTCCTGATCTTATCTGTGACATATTTACTTCAACATGAAAAAACTGCAGATGCTGAATTCACAGTTGTCTTTTTGAGCTAAAGAGTCTTTGTGAGGTTCAGCAGAGACAAGAACAAGAAATGCCCCTGCTTTTCTGGAGAAACATTCTGGGTCATTTCATTTAGAAGATGCTCAGTGACAGGGTAGAATGAGGATTTTTGAGTAGACTTGATTTGAAAAAAGTTAAACAAACTTGACTTGAGCAGGTTTAGTGAAAGTTGTCAGCTGAGTATCGGGGCTACGACAATGTCAGAGATATTATGCCTCAAGAGAGGCATAATATTTATGCCAAGAATATTTTAGCAAAATATTCCTTTTTTCAAGTAATCAGAAAAACCATGTCCTGTGAGCATGAAAACATTGATGAAATATATGGATGATTTTGTGAAATAGATACATTCCCATTTAGCATATGTCCTATTCACAGTTTCATTTTGCACAGTTTCAAAGTACAAACCTACTGCGTGATAAGACCTGTACATGTGCAGATTAAACACAGGACGCTCACAATAAAACTTTATCACAATTTACTCAAAGGTCCTTTGATAGGGGACAATAACATTTGAACCACAAAAGCTTTAATAATGTGATATATTCATCTTAATTCTGCAGAAAATAAACTGTGGTGCCTTTGATTTTCGTGTTTTCATGGTTTTCTTGCTTTGGTCTGCTGTTCTTGTGTTCCTTGAGTTCGTTTCCGTTGACGTCAACTTTACTTTGAAATTCTGTCTTTCCCTTGTTGAGTTCTGTTTTACTTCCCTTTGTTCATCTCCCTGATTGTTTGCACCTGTATCTCATTTGTTTCTTGGTTTATTTAAGTCTCGTCTTTTCCATCTGCTGGTTTAAATTTTTCATTTATTGCTGGTTTAAATACTTGTGGTTTTGGCTCCTGTTTGTTCCCCGTGTTGCTCCCCTGCTGGATTCATCCTCAGTGAAGGGTTTTTTCTTTTGTTTTGTTGGACACTCCTCCCTACTGCTCTCCTGCATTTTCAGTCAAATCCACACAAAAACATGACAGAAACATGCTGGATTGATTATCTTGATGGTACTGATAATAATAATAATAATAATACACATTTTAGCTTTAAACTACTGTTTTGTCTTTTTTTTTTTTGGTTGAAAAAAAAAGAAATCAATTGGAATTCTATATCTCGCAGATTTCGAATAGAGGGTAGCGGGTGGTCTGACCACCCGCTACCCTCTGCGAATCTGCGAGATTCCAGTACTGCAAGATACCGAGTTTGTGGAAAGCGCAACTGGCATGTCGGCGCGTAAAAGAGTGCGTCCAAATAGCGTCATTGCGTGTCCACCCAGTCACATGTGGACTGCACAACCGGCTCTACCTCTCGATTATGCATCACTGTATTACTTGCATATGTTATTATTCTCTTAAGGGCAGAATATGTGGAAAGCGCAGGAGACACGCCCATTGCCGCGCCTACAATGTGAGTAAGGGAGTCGGCTTAATGGATGGCAGGTTTAGGGAGCGGAAGATTGCATTAGTGGTTGGCAGAGGCTCCTAAATCAGCAATTTGCAGGTAGTGGGTAGCAGGAGGTGTAAGATCAGGCCCATAATATCTCTGACATTGTCGTAGCCCCGATACTCAGCTGACAACTTTCACTAAACCTGCTCAAGTCAAGTTTGTTTAACTTTTTTCAAATCAAGTCTACTCAAAAATCCTCATTCTACCCTGTCACTGAGCATCTTCTAAATGAAATGACCCAGAATGTTTCTCCAGAAAAGCAGGGGCATTTCTTGTTCTTGTCTCTGCTGAACCTCACAAAGACTCTTTAGCTCAAAAAGACAACTGTGAATTCAGCATCTGCAGTTTTTTCATGTTGAAGTAAATATGTCACAGATAAGATCAGGACACAGATAAATAAATTATAATAAAAAAAACAACTTATTGATTCTTTAAAAATGTATTTAAAACCACCAGAGTTTCTGTACCAGTACCAGAGACCAGAACTGTGACTCTGACATGCAGCAGTGATGCCAACCCTCCAGTAAAGAGCTACACCTGGTACAGAGCTGATGGAGACCAGGAGACTCTTGTTGTAAGAAGATGACCCACTTTTATTAAAGTGTTTTACCACTCAAATTATTATCATTATTATTTAGACTAAATCATTTTTCTCTCTCAATACACTTAAAGTCTATGGACCAATTAACAATCGATCTAATTTGGTTGATGTTGTTTTGTATTTTTCAGGACTCAAAAACCATGATCCCTAGAATCAGTTCAAAATCCAGCTCAATGTAAATTGGACTAAAACAGACAGCTTAAACTTTTGTTTTATTTGTAGACACCAGAGCATGATATTTATGTGAGTGAACTGAGACAGGAGGATGCTGGCCACCCTGCAGCTGGATATCTGCTAAACAGCGCTACTTTACCAAACTGGCAACCCAAAAGGAGCCAGTCAAAGCTCAGAGAAGAATGGTGAAAACTTGATTTATACCAGTGTGACCTGGAAGAAAAAGAGCAAGAAAAAGAGAGATGAGAGCTCTGCAGAGATGATCTGGTGGCTCCTATCTGGAGGAGATGAAATGTGCAGCAGGGGGCAGAAGTTTCATGAGCAATGCACTGGAGATGAGAAGTCTGTGTGAAGAAGTGAGACCTAGAAATGTGAGGAAGGGAAGGACTATGAAAACAGTCCACTTCTATACTACAACAATACTAAACCATGTGCTTATATTTCTGTTCAGTGCAGCCAGTTTTAGGTGGACTCAAGTACCCAACTCTGCACCTCTCTCTTCAGAGGATTCTCTTCTGAGGTCAGTTTTATGCTGCCCACTTCTGAGGTCAAGCAAATGCAGGACGATGTAATGATCCACATTTTAGAGATAATCTGTTAGGTTTGTTAAGCTGAGGGACTTGAAAAAACATCATCATTGTAATTGTGTGTTATCATGTAGATGAAGACTATGCTGGTGCATTGTGCCTTCATAGCCACGAGGGGGCGCCCAAGATGGAAGTATAACCAGTGTGCAGAAATTAAAGAACCAGTAATCTGAGTTTATCAAGTATCCATTTCTGTATTTTCTGTTACTGGTTTGGATATTAAGTAACTGTTGTTCAGTTTTCTCTCACATATTTCCATCATTATAAATGCAAATTTGTGATTTTATAGGAAATTTGTTCTTTTTTTTTTTTTTTTCTTTTGGTAGATTTGACATATAATCAATCTCCTTTGAAAAAATTGAAAACATAAAATGAAAGCATATTAAAACAGTTAGTCCTTACAACTCTGTAACTTCATGTAACTGGTGTCACTGGAGATCTTATTGTCTGCATTTGTCAAATCATGTCAGTGATGACAAAACTATGTACTCATGGCTTCATCAAGTGCAATTTTCAATAAAAGGATTGTGCAAGAAGTAACAGCATTGCAACACACCCTGAACTCTCTCTCTCTCTCACACACACACACACACACGCGCACACATACGCACACACACACAGTCTTAGATGTTGTTGATATGACATTTCAATGTGATTTCCAAAGCTAGAGGTTGATTTCTCCTTTTCTGAGTTAAAACACATGAAAGCTGTTAATCTGTTATCTGTTGCAGATAGTTTGAGGTCTATTATTAGATGGTCAGGAGTCTAAACTTTCATTTGGGACCAAAATGATGTAAAATGAAGCAGTTTTGAGTGAGAAAACAATATATATTTCAGTACTTAGATAAGTGTTTGACGCAGAGGTCATGACTTCTCCTCTTGTGTCTATTGACATCTTCTGTGACATTCAGTGATTGACATGTTTGGACTTTTGGAAAGGTTGCAGTGACCAGATGAAGATGCTTTCATCTCGATCCGTTCATACAATCAGTCCTGCTTATATACTTTCTGTACACTTAGAACAGGGGTGGGCAATCCCAGTCCTGGAGGGCTGCTGTCCTGCATGTTTTAGATGTTTTCCTGCCACAACACAACTGATTCAAATGAATGGATCACCATCAAGTTGTCACCCAGGTCTGCACAAGACCATTAAGGACCCACTGATTTGAATCAGATGTGTTGGAGCAGGGAAACTTCTAGGAAATGCAGGACACCGGCCCTCGTGGACTGCAGTTTCCCACCCCTGACTTAGAATGTTAAAATGGCTTCAGTTTTTCTGTAGGGACTG
The DNA here is from genome assembly GCA_018398805.1 of Hirundichthys speculiger. Lineage (NCBI taxonomy): Eukaryota > Metazoa > Chordata > Actinopteri > Beloniformes > Exocoetidae > Hirundichthys > Hirundichthys speculiger. The sequence goes on along the minus strand of JAGFBZ010002619.1, from coordinate 107,127 downwards.
TATCCACACGATCATTTAAGTGGATCATTGTTTTTTGTTTGTGTATATATATTGATACTGTAATATTTTTAGTTTACATTGTTTGTTATATTTTTCCTGCATGCAGGCCAGCTGACAGTCTTGTCTGGGCCCGGGACAAGATAATGTTAGATGGGCCCTCCCCGACACCACCGCCGTTTTTTTTTTTTTTTGTCACTAAACATCACCAGTTATGTTTGATATATTGTGATGTGTAATGCAATAAATAAGGTATTGTATATGAGGAGAAAATCTTAGCTCTCCATGGCAGCTTTATGCATACAAATTTTCTAATTCTTATACATGCAGGAAAAATAGACCAGGGAAGAATAAATTAGGCATTAATTTGAAGAATTTTTTTTTTTTTGTCAACTGAAAATACAGTAAATAAACATGTATATCAAACTTTAAATGAAAACTTGAATTGTCAGTTTTATATCTTCAAAACCAAATGAACATCTCCATCTATTGAATTTAGGGCACTTGTTGACTTTTTTTCTACTTTAAAAGAGAACAACAAACATGGGAGGCAAAATAGGGCCTTTTTTGAGCTGCTATATGTTAACCAGTCCCTATCTATTTTTTCCTGTCCATTGTGGGATGTGGAATATGTCAAATAGTTTGGAAATTGCCTGCCCTCTGCATCTGTTCATTTTGTTCATTTTGCCATCACGCGCACGAGGTTCACTCTATCAGAGTCGGTCATTGCAGTTGGCCATAATGCAGGATCGCTGAAATGTTGTGCCTGATAATCAGTCTCCAGGGCCGTTTCTAGTCACCTTGGGGGCCCTAGGCAAGTGTGAGCATGGGGGCTCTCCCGGCCCAAAAACACCAAGAAAATCATTCAATCCAAAAAATCTTTTATATTAAATAACACAAGTGCACAATAATGTAAGAACACTTGCAGTTGTGGTTGTTGTTGTGGACACAGTTATTTGACAATTCAAGATCTGAGATGTACACTTATCACCTAGATTCTGGGCAAAGTTTGTGTTACCTTCTCTTGATGAAGTGCTGGGAGTGGAGGCCAGGGTACCACTTGATGTTGAAGTCTCTCCCGAGTCTCTTCCCGTGTCTTCATCTTCAATATGAGAAGTTGATGGTGTATTTAAATATAACAATGTTGCTGAGATTAAAAGTGATCACTACAAACAGCTCAGGGAGATAAATTCACTTTACCATCAGCAGTGGGAGCATCCTTTGGAGGAAGAGGTTCCATGAATTTAAGCAGAGAACCTTGAAGGAGTAAGAAAAGATCTGGTTAGTTTTCTGATTTGTATGTTTAGTACATTGATTTAGCCTAGCTATAGAGTAGTCTGTAACAGACAACAGATTTAAGCATTCTGCTTGAAAATTAGACAGCTAATGCTTTAAAAACAGTGAACAACCAGAGCACATAAGTGGAGTTTTGTTGTAAAAAACAGGTGTTTTCAGTAGTAACAAGAGTAATAAAAGAGTTGTTAAAACACCACTGCTTCATTTATGCAGATTCAAATTAGGGACGCGCGCGATTAATCGTCTAAACGATTAAACGTCCGCCCACTTACTAGTCAGCACCAGAAATATTAGTCGTTTAAACCAATTTGTGTTTTATTCATGTACAAGGCCGCTTAACTGTCATACAGCCGCCCGCCACTAGTCGGGGCTACAGAGCCGACAGACAGCAGCCCCCTCTCCACAGCAATGCTCGAGTAGACTGGAGAAAACGGCACGGTGGGAAGATAGTCTCGCAAAACCAGCGCGGTTTGGCGGTACTTTAATCTAGAAAATGAAAACAAGGTAGTATGTAGACTGTGTCAGAAACAACTGGCATACAATCACTCGACTGGAGCAATGCGCAACCACATTCAACTCAAGCATTTGGATGTTAATCTGCACGAGACGACGGCTGCTAATGCTAGCGGCGCTGATGCTAGCGGTGCTAGCTACACTCAGGCCGATTTGACATTGTTTACCCGGAGACGTGTTCTCCTGTCCGGTCTGAGAGGATAACGCAGCTCATCACGATAATGACTTCATATTGAACTGTGCATAGAGCTTAATAATTCAGCAGTAATTTATCTTTTTTAGATGTTACATTATTTGTTAACTTTAAGTGAGTTTTTGTCGGATGTGCAGGGTTTATATTCATACTGCACGGCGCAAAATGCTGCTCGTTTCGGTTGAAATTTAATTATAATTTAGATGTTTTATTAACTTGAAAGTGAATTAAAGCAATCATTTTTGTCGGATAATCTGCAAGATTCAATGTGTCAGAGGCAATTTATTTATTTTGGTGGTAAATGTTTGACTGAGTTGCCTTCATGTTCACATTCATTCATACTGCACGGTGCAAAGTGTCTCGTACTTCAGCGGCATTTAAAATCCGACATGGTTGGTGAATATTGTGATTAAAGGCCTAAAGAACTCTTGTTACACACAATATTTTTTGGGACAATGTTTCAAATTCTGTTTCGATGTTTCAATAAATTGTGCTAAATTTTCACTGTTTTCTGAGTGTTTTCCTTTTTTTAGACTAGTCGACTAGTCTTAATTAAAATTTTCGTTTAGTCGACAGGTAAATTTGTCGCCAGGAACATCCCTAGTTTAAATGAATATTTTGCATTAGTTAAAACATGGCAGCAGCCAGCAGCAACACTATTTGTTACTACACAGCTATGTTTTGTTGTTAACAGTGGTGTTTCCAGAGGTAATAACGTTAGGTAATATATGCAGAGAGAGAGAAACTGTTCGCATTCGTTAGCATTTGCCAGCCAGCGAGCTAGCAAAAATAGACCTCATCCTCACGCATAGCCTAGCTTTTTTTCTTCTTTTGGCCTAATAGCTGCACTTATTCAACACTGAAGACTCAAACTCCTAATTTACCAAATGAACTGTCACTTACCGGTGTCTTGCTTTTTCTTTGCCTCTTCTTCCTTTTTCTTCTTCCGTTTTTCATAACCGGAAGGATAACTTCGTTTCATTTTTCCTTTTACATTTTCCGCCGCTAAATACACTTTTGCTGGCAGAAGTCCAAAGCCAAAATTGGTTGAGGGGCCGCGCCCCGCGTTGAGGGGGTACTCCGAGGGCGATCTGTCGCTGCATTTACCTTTCACCACAGGGGGACAGACAGTGTGTTGTTGCATTTAGTTCCTAATCAGTCGTTGTCTGGGGGCCCCCCGATTGGTCGGGAGATGAACCACAAGTGCGGGGCCCCGCCCCACATTGAGGGGGACCTCCGAGGGCGATCTGTCGCTGCATTTTCCTTTCACCACAAATAGGACTATTCGGGGGACCCGTTTGTCCCCCCCTATCGATGGGCCTGCCTGCATGCAACATCATCGCCACAACAAATTCCTTGCATGTGTAAAATCGTACTTGGCAATAAAGTTGATTTTGATTCTGATTCCGATTTTAGTCTGGTCAAAGCCTGAAAATATTTCTTGTCTTTAATAGAGATCAGTTGCCTAAAGTGTTAACATTAATTACCATTTTGCTGCAAACACAATCCAGTTTTGGTCATTAATGGTCACACTTTTTCCCCATCTAATAACGGTTTAATCTAAATGTTTCAAACTGAAACACTTTTTAAAAGGAAATTTGCATGTTAAGGAAATGTAGTCTTTGATCAAAATACTAGAGTGTTTAAATACAAAAGCTCCCTTTTTTGAATATGCCATCTGGTCTCTGCTGATAAGAGCCAGTTTTAACATTCATGATGTTGAGGTGTTAAGTTCTGATTAAGTTTAGTGACTTGACCAACGCCTGTTGAAAGTCTGTGTCATGTCTCTCTCAGCTCCCTGAGTTTATTTGTGTCACATTCATTCTCACTTCTCATTTCATTGTGCTGCTCTCATTTCAGGTTGCTTCACTTCATCCCTCGTGTGATCTCCTCCCCATCCCTGATGTGCTCCAGCTGTGCCTAAATGTCTCCACTCTGTATTTAAGCACACCTCTTCCACATCATCTGTGTTTTGACCTTGCGGTTCCAGCCTTGTATTTTCATATTGAAGTCTGTGTAAGACCTTGTGTTATGTAGAGACTCGTAAGGAGGAACCAGGAGATTCCAGCAAAAAAGGTAGAAAAATCCACACTTAACTTAAAGGTAGGGTGGGAGATCTTTTTTTGCAGCATTTTTTACAATATTGCCTGAAAACCTTTTCACATTCCCATTGTACCCACTAAAATATAATGTTTGCAAAAAAAATGAAATGTTTTGGTCCGGTCTAGAGGGTATAATCAGAGGAAAACTCTGACCAATCAATGTACTGATCATCTTCACATTTATTGGCTGCCTTATACGTCCATAAAATATCAATGCACCCCCCACCCCCCATCTTGCGCGTTCACAGTTTCGTTACTCGAGGACCTCCCACAGCTCTGGCAATCAGGTGAGCAGACACAGCGTTGCTATTTGAAAGCCAGAAATCAAGTTCGCTGGCACAGATCATTTCGTTGCAACAATGGCAGAGAAGAAGACGTCAACCAGCAGCAAAATCAAAGGAAAACTGTTGTTGAAAAAGCAACAGCCATGCGGAAGCTAACCGAAGAACCAAACAGAACAAGAGTGGTTATCGGTACGGCTTTCCAGCGCTGGCGCCAGCTAAAAAATGAAAAGGGGCTCCAGAACGATGGCAAAGTGGCCCAGTTTCTACTGGATAGGTAAGATGATGCCGTTCTGATTATATAATATTTCCACATACTGATCGGTTACAGGTATTGTAGGCCTATTCACCCAGTCAGTGAGAAAATGAAAGATGACAAAATTATTGTTCATCGAGTGACATGACGAACATATTCCAGCATGTTTCGCTAAGCTACCAACTCTGTCAACTAGGCTACAGTACTATGTGTGACCGTTAGCTAGGCTGTTGTTATCCTTGATGGAGAAGACGCCATGGCTTGAAGTTAGCCAGCCACTCTGATGCTACTTGTTGTTGGCAAATCGACGTGAGTGCTCGGGAATGCTCGTGAACTTCCGTGAGCGCTCGAGACAGCGTGCGCTTTCATGTAGTCATGACTCGTATGAAGGCGTGGTTTCGAGGGGCGGGCTGAAGAGGAGGAGGCGGAGCCTTTGGGAGGAGGGAGGGAGTGTATATTTTCAAAATCTCACTTGAGTTGGATTGCTGGAACCGTTTTTTCAAAGATCTCCCACCCTACAGGGACATTACCAAGGTGACAGGACAAGGAAGCAGGAACACGGGAGGGAGAAGGGCTGAGACAAGCGGGGCGGTGAACAGACGAGCCAGCAACAGAACAGGGACCAGACTTAAATACACAGAGGGACAAACAAGGCGCAGGTGCAAGCAATCAAGACAACGCAGGGGAGGAGGAGCAGAAACCAATAAAGCAGTGGTCCCCAACCTTTTTGTAACTGCGGACCGGTCAAGGCTTGACAATTTTTCTGCGGACCGGGGGGGGGGGGCGGGCATTCCTTGTTCCTTTAGGCCAATAACAATGTAATGTGCACTTTTTACAGAGTCCATTTCTGCATGAAATGAGGAAGCAGATCCCAGTAGCCTTTGATACAACAATTTTTTTTCAATAAATTTCAAAAAATTTTAAAGGCAGCTAGCATCAGACCTGTGGGAAAGCCAGCAGAGTCAAACTTATCAGGTCGGCTCAGCGCTACCACTTGTTATATTAAGAGTATGCCCAGCGATGGAAGGAGCCCCTTGCCAAGCCCACAAACCAGACGCACTGCACCACCAACATAGATAAATAATAATAAATAAATAAAAAACTCACTCAGAACAGATTGGTAGTGGGAATCACTTGTCGTGATAAATCCATATTTCAGTAGGACTCCTGGTGTTGTCTGTTAAGAGTTTTCTTTTTCTTAGAAGTCTCTTCACTGTGCATTTTCCCCTTCACAAAGAAATTTATCAAAGCCATCTGTTTTTTTACTCATTTTGCTAGCTGGGTTAAATTTTGGCACTCAACCCAGAGAATCTGGTTGTTTTTTCAAAATAAAAGATTTTTTAAAATTAAAAGCTTGTTCAGATTCATATAATAAATCAAACTTAAATTGCTATTTTTTCTTGCGTGGCCTGGGGGTTGGAGACCACTGGAATAAAGACAAGACGGGACTTCAAAGTAACACATGAATCAAGAGACTCAGGACAGGGGAGGCGAGACAAAACCCTCACCAAACCGAAAAACACACTGTGCACAACCCACACCATGACACCTTAGCTGTTGTTTGGATTCTGCCTGACCCCCTTGGGTCTGTTGTATCTAATAAATCAAGTCAATGTTGAGTTGTGCCAGTAGGTCCTTTTTCTGGTGCAAACATAACAGCCTGGGAGCCAAAAAAACTTTCAGTCCTGGAAGGAGACACCCAGGAGATAGTTATCAATGACTAGCTGTTAACCCTCATTCTACCGACATATTTCGCATACATGGATTACCGACTGGGGTCCGTGCGGACCCCAAGAATAAATACTGTAATAAACAACCATCAAAGAAAAATTACAACTTTTTTCTTCTCAGAATATTATTACTGATGTATTAAATGTCATCTGAGGAAAAAAACAACAACAGATTATTATTATTTTAAGAAAGTTATAGTTAATTTGCATATTTTATAAAACGAAAATATACTTTTCTTTAACCCAAAAATGTCAACGGTGGAATTTTATGATCTTCTTTACAGCAATTAAGATCCTATCTGAGCTAAGCACAAATCCATTGAAATTTTTCAAATCAGTTAAAGAATGAGGCTACAGCGCAGCTTTTCCCTCTCTATTACCATCTCTATGGTAGTTACGTTAGACTTGATTCTGATATAATTTAGTGTTCAGTAATTTCAAGTAAACATTATTTGTGTTGTATTTATATGGTGAAACCAACCAAGGTCATTTTGAACCCAATATATATTAAAAACTTAAATAAACCCACAATCATTTAAATGTCACTACATTTTAATTTTATTTGAATTTTAATACAAAAGTCAAAAATACAAAAGTAAGATACTTTAAATTAGGACCAACGGCAAACATTGACTCAATAAATGGTTCCATCTATTAAAAATACATAGGCGGAATTAGAGATTTTGACTGGGGTCCTCTTGGACCCCAATGCATTGGAATTTTTAAAAAGCACAGATAAAGACAGAAACAGAAAAAAATCATGACATCATTAGGAACAAATTGATTGACAAAGTCATGAAAAATTTGAATTATAGAATAAAGCACCTCTGAGATATGACAAAAAGTACACCTCTGGGGTCCGAGAGGACCCCAGTCGGCGGTATGAGGGTTAATGGAACTAAATGACTGAAATGATTTACACTCAATTTCCAATTGCCTTTTAACTGGCAGAGAGAATGCAGACAAAAAGACAAGATTCCTCACATGATTTTTAAGGTTTGGATGAGAACAAGGTGTTATTTTGAAAGAAAAAACTCAAAAATGAGTTCAGCAAACGCAGCATACTCTGAAGTTGTGGGTTGAGATAAAAATAGGGACGCTGAATATTTCCAGTCTGATCTGGGTCTGTGATGTGATTATAACTCTGCACAACTGAACAGACCCCTGAATTTTCAGACCTCTATAGCCCCAAAGTAAAGGAGATAACAGGGATATCCTGAAAGGTAACAGTGATGCAGCGTCTCCTCTGTCTGCAGAAGAGCTCTCAGTTGATGCACTGTTGAAACGTGAAGATCTCAACAGTAAAAAAGAACCTTTTCCTATGAGTTCTTTCAAAAATATATACTTGCACATACAGTACATGCAAATTTTGTATGTTTTGCATTTTCTTTTTTTTTTTTTACCTACGCTAAAAGAAGGTAATGTTTTTGCTGGCGTTTATCCATCTGTCTGCCTGTCTGTCTGTGTTCAAGATAACTCAAAAAGTTATGGATGGATTTTGATGAAATTTTCAGGAGTTGTCAGAAATGTGAAAAGGAAGAAGTGATTTCATTTTGGGTGTGATCCGGAAGAAATCCTGGATTCTGGATCACTTTCAAATTTTCGATAACATTGGGGTCAATGGGGCCAAAGATTTTGTTTCTCAATATCTCCATTAATTATTGCCCAAAACTCATGAAATTTGACTCAGGAATTGACAATGGAAACCTCTATCAGATTTCAAAGGCTGATCCGGATCTGATATACAAAGTGGATTTTATTGCAATCTGTAAATCGCTATACTGGGGAATTGTTGGGCTTAGCCGAGGTCTGTGCTCTCCAAGTGCTTTTCTAGTTTTAATTGAAATTGTGCAGTTTAGGAATTAAAATCAGCTTTGAAGCTAATAAAACTGTTCTCCTTTTTGCCCAAATTAGAATCGATAAGAGAATCGAATCGTTAAACAGTATCGATAATGGAGTCGTAATCGGAAAAATCTTATCAATTCCCATCCCTAATGATCTTGTCTTTTTCTTCTTCAAATCATGTCAGGCATGGATTAGAAGGCCCTTTGTTTTTACTCATCATTACCAAAGGTAATGATGAGTAAAAACTAAAGACGATGCATGCAGGAGCTGCACAGCAGCAGCATCTGGACAGAACTGTCAGCACCATGCAGCAACAACTCACATGTCATGCTCCTTATGTTTCACACCTTAGATGTTTTACGCCTTAGATGTTTCACACCTTAGATTCATGCAGCCTATTCAGCCATCTAAGGTGTGAAACCTCAACCCTGGTCAAAAAACATAGTTCTGCTGGCAGCTATATTTGACCTCCAGTGCCATTAAGATTAATGTTTTTTAAATAACTTCCTCATTCTGAAGTCGGGTCTTAAAGCTGTTGTACTAGAACGTAACCTCACTTCTGTGGGGGCTGACATTTCTGCACACTTCCTGACAATGTAAGTCATTATATTTTCAGCATCTTACAACCGACATTTGACAATTAAAAAAAGGATAGTTTTAAATATCATTTTACAAAGCAAAACCTAAAACAATTAATTTTAAGAAATGCACTCACATTAAAAAGCTATTAGTTTTAAAAGGGAGAAATGGTAAAACCCTACGATGTGACCTCCGAACCCTCAGACTGCTCTGCAACAACATCAGTTATTCATCATCAGCTAATATGACCATGTAGGAGCCTAAGTTCATTTTTGGGTTAGTTTATATGTGGATAGCAATTTAGGTTCATATTGTGAGCAGTAATTTATATTATTTGTATTATATTTATGTATACTGAGATAAATGGGATTGTTTACGGATTGAAATATTTTTGGGGATTAAAATGCTCATCTGTAATGTTTTAAAATGTGAGTGAGTGTACTGAGGCTCTCTAACAAATGTACATATTCAACTGGTTGTTAATACTCAGGGATGGGTGGGTGGGGTGTGTTTTGCCTTTTTTTATGTCAGAAAATTAGTCGGGCAAAATGGAGTTTGTTTGACCTCTCTTTCTCTGTCTCACTCTTGGACTCATTTTAATGAATGAATGAAAAATACTTTATTTATCCCATAAAGGGAAATTCAATTAATTGCCCCTTTTTTATTTTCTTGAGGAAACCTTTGTACCTTGTTTTTTTTTTTTGTCTTTTGTTGGAAGTAAAAAATTAAACCGAATCCAAAGAATCTGGTGGAGTTTTTGAGTTTGGATGATGTGGATTACAAGAGGGAACAGTGGAGCGTCAAGCTAAGTCTTCATTACTTTGGCACCTATAGACCATTTGACCAAAGGATAACTTTGGATAAACATTTGGTAAACACTACAATATGGAACTACATTCACAAATGTCACATAAGGTTTTATTTGACAAAAAAATAAGTCTTATGTTAAATTTGCTTAACCAGGCTCTGCGATGGTATACAGATGTATCAGTGTCATTACCAATGTCATTTAAATACCATCAGAGAGCAAAAAAACCTAAAACTAAAAGACATTTGACTTCCCCTGATCAAGATGCAGAAAATGAAACATATTTGAAGTTGTAGATGGATAAAAATGGGAAGGTTTGACAGTTCTACCCTGATCAGGGTTTGTGTGTCAGTGGCTCGTTGATATTTATTTGCTTAACTAAGGATCATTAGTAAGACATTTTTCCAATGTCACATTTAATTTTAGCATTTCAAGTTTTATTTGCCATTTGTACAACACATGTGGATGTGGGAACTATGTTGCATAATGCCCATGGAGTCAAAAACAGAAAAGACAGCATTAGAAAAATTGACAAAAATCTACCAATATATAAAAGCATTAGTTCAATAAAAATAGCAATGGTCCAAGATCTAGTTACAGGTGCAAGTTAAACAAATTAAATGTAGCAAACCTGTAAACTGTTTCATTTCTACACAACAGATTCTCTAAAAATAACTTTCCCGACAAACAACGATGGCTGGAGCTCTGACCTTCCTTCTCATTGGCTGTCTGGTGCAGGGTGAGTTTCTGCCCTTAAATATTTGATATGTAAAAAGATTATTAAAAGATAAATATACGCCATTGTCAACTTAAACCATTTCTAAAAGTCTCCAGGACTGAAAGAGGTAGAAAACTTGGTAGAATTCCTTGGTTTGTACTTTTACATGTAACAGATATAAGTCCTTTTATAATCTGAAAGTTAAAAAAATAACACTGGAATCATGTTTACAGTAATGATTTCAAAGAAATGTAGCAGGATATTACAGTGGCTATGCTCATGTCAAGAACTGCATAATTTTCTTCTTAAAACATTGGTGTTTATTTGTTTTCAGGTGCCCTTTGTGAACAGTTTAAGGTCACCCTACCACAGACTGTAAACGTCACGGCTGGATCCATGTTGACCGTCAGCTGCTCCTTTGACATAGAGAGCAAATATCAAAATGACTTAAATTCTGATTGCAAATCAATATGGAAAAGAAAAGATGAGTACCTCTATAACAGAGATTCAAAGCTAACAAAAAATGTGAAAATGACAGGAGACTTAACAAAGAAAAACTGCACCACAACCTTCCAGAACTTGTGTCCTGATCAGTCCAACACATATTACCTCAGACTGGACTGTCAAAACGACCTGAAATACACATATACAGAAGCACCTCTGAATATTGTAGTCAAATGTAAGTTTTAATGTCCATTTATATACAAATTTTTAGACATTTTTAATAATGAATATTTAATATTTATATAATTTTATAAATGATATATCAGAGAAGAAAATGTCTCTTCCTTCCAGATAAACCGACTCTGGAACCGTCCAGGCTGAAAGTGAAGGAGGGAACCTCAGTGAGTCTGAGCTGCTCTGCTCCAGCTGTCTGTCTGTCTCATCCTCCAACTCTGACATGGACCTCCAGCCTGGATGACAGTCAGAGGACACTGAAGAAGAATCAGGACACAACTGAAGTAGTGACCTCTGTTCTGAACTTCACTGCTTCTCACCTCCATCACAGACAGAACTTCTCCTGCTCAGCTGTCTACAGGAAACCAGATGGAGGAACTGAGACTGTTACCAAGAGTTTAACAGCTGTTATTACATGTAAGTTTTATTTGTCCTCTGAGTTTTTAAAATCATAAATGAATTGCTTCATTGACTCAGTTTTCCTCTTTCAAGTTTAAATTGGAGTAACAACAAAAAAATTACCAATCCAACAGCTCAGTGCAAATGTTGAAGACGTTACCAGTCAAAGACTGATCACATTTTTGGAACATATTGTCAAAAACTAATTTATATTGCCACTCAAAATGTCATGAATGTTGAGGAATATATGAAGTTTCCAGTTAGCAGTGGACTGCTCGATTAAAAACTCAGTCAGGTTCTAAATGAGAAGACTTTGGCTCTTCACTGCTGCTGTCGTTACTGCAGTCAACGACTGACTTTGCTACCATAAATGGAACAAATAAAATGACTAATTTTTGAGAATGGCTGACGTGGTCTCATATTGTGAGAATGGATGACATCCTGATATCATTGCTGTAGATCCTGGTGAGGTGAACCAGGGAGTTGATGTCAACCTCATTCTTGGCGTACAGCTTGATGTCATCCATGTAGAGGAGGTGACTGATGGTCGCCCCATTTCCAAATGTGTACCCGTAGCCACTCTTGTTGATGATCTGACTGACGGGGTTCAGGCCTGAGCAGAACAGCGGGGGGGCAGGTCATCTCCTTGGTATATACCACATTTGATGCTCACTTGTGCCACTGGCTTTGGGTTGACCTCCAGAGTTGTCTTCCACAGCCTCACTGAGTTCTGGATGAAGGCAGCCAGTGTCCTGTTGACTTTATACAGCTTCAAGCATTCCAGTATCAAGTATTTTGGCACTGAGTCGTTGGCTTTCTTGTAATCAATCCAGGCAGTGCACGGGTTGGTGCTTCTGGAGCAACTACCCCGTCAACCAGTAGCTGATGCTTGGCCCCTCTGGTGTTACTGCCAATACCCATCTGTGCCCCGCTAATGTATTGACCAAACTCACCTTAGCTGCTATGTGTATATGTGTATAAGTGTAGTATGTGTGTATACATATGTCAATGCAAACACTTATTTACAGGATAAAATACAAGTTCCTTTTTAAATCAGTTTAATGAGCCACACATTTCACACATTAACTACGAGTAATAATTTAATTTTTAAGCATCAATCTGCTAACTGACTACTACTACTACTACTACGTTACTAAGCAGCGGCAGCTCAGTACAAACTCACATGATGAGACATAACAGTCTACATTTATTTTGCAATGGGACAACAGTGTCAAGCTGTTATCATGTTGTCTGAAAGGAAAGTTGTGAATATTAAAAAAAATAGAAATCCTTTCTTTGTAACCCATACCACTCGGGGTTCCTCCTAAGCTCTGCCAACAACACACACACACCAGTGCAGTAATATTTGAGTTTTTATTTTATGTATCGGGGTAGTGTGTTTTACATCAAGGGCCCGATCTTACACCTCCTGCTACCCACTACCTACTATCCACTACCTGCAAATTGCTGATTTAGGAGCCTCTGCCAACCGCTAATGCAATCTTCCGCTCCCTAAAGCTGCCACCCATTATGCCGACTCCCTTACTCATATTGTAGGCGCGGCAATGGGCGTGTCTCCTGCACTTTCCACAAACTCGGTATCTTGCGGTACTCCTATCTTGCAGATTTTGAATAGAGGGTAGTGGGTGGTCTGACCATTGTAATCGGTCAATAAAAAATCAGGTGGTAGGCTAGTTTATGACTGGCCTGATGTAGATTTAACTTTAAAGGTGGTCGTTTTGGGTTGGCTGACCTCACCTCTTTCAGCATCTCTCAAACAGCTCCAGATGTCTGACATTTTCTTGTTGTTTTTGTTTCTTTATTACATTGGAATCAAGACCTTTATCTCAACTTCCACGTTTACACATCTGTGCCATGAGGAGACTACGACCTTCTGAACTGCTGCTGTCTAAAATGGAACTGTGCTTCAACACTGTATGATAAGAAGAAAAGGATGATAAAGTGTATAATTAGAATTACAGCGAGAGATGTCAAGGAAAAAAATCAAGGCCTTTTGTACTGTGGTCTGAAGAAACACAACACCAAGTATATAAGAGTAATGTTCATCCTTCGTTTTTCAGATTCACCTAAAGACACCCAAGTGTCTCTCAGTCCATCTGGTCCAGTAACTGAGGACAGAACTGTGACTCTGACATGCAGCAGTGATGCCAACCCTCCAGTAAAGAGCTACACCTGGTACAGAGCTGATGGAGACCAGGAGACTCTTATTGGGACTGGACGAGTTTTAACCACTACAGCATTGATTGTTTACAAGCACTTTTTTTGCAAAGCTGAAAATGACCTGGGAGATGGACGCTCCGGAAACAGTGATTTTCAGTGTACGTCTCATCATAACTATCTCCAGTTTTTCCACAATAATTTAGTCAACTTTTATCCTCATGTCCTATTCTGAGGAATGAAAATAAAGGAATTTTACTTCAGCTGACTGTTTCCTCTGCTGTCGTTCCAGTTCCTCCACTGATCATGCTCTCATCTAAGTGCATCAACACAATAAACCAGACCAGCTGTTCCTGTGAAACTGCAGGAAATCCTTCTCCCTCTCTACACTGGTATTTGGATGGGCAGCCTGTGAATCAGTCAGGCAAATTTGCAGTCACCTTTGAGTCCACAGATGACAAACGTCTGAGGAGCATCATCACCTTGGATCAGTCACTGGAGACAGATGTTTCCACCTTGGTCTGCTTCAGCTTCAACTCTCTAGGATCAGCCAGTTACCAGATCCCTGTTTACAGTCTTCAAATCTCAAAACTCAGTCAAGGTCAGTCTTGTGTACAGCCCTGTTTTATCTGTTTAGTCAAATGCAAAATGAGCTGAGTACTGCCATAACATTTAATTAATTTTATTTACATTTCTTTATTGAAACTATGGAAGAAGCCTCGATAAAGATCCTTCCTCTTATTCACAAGTAGGGTAGAGTTTGTAAAGAAGTCTATCTCAAACCACCTTAAGTATTTTCAATTTATTTTCAGTATATTTTTTGTAGCTTCAGTATAAACAGCAAGTTCCATTTTCCAGGTGTAGCACAGTGCACATTTGGTTAAAGAGCATCTAAGATTTAAAACATTTCACACTGTACAACTTGGATTTCCTAAATCTTCGGTCCAGATGTCCAGAATGGTGTGTGCAGACTGTAAGTTAATGAACCCTCTTGAGTCACCGGTGTACAGCTGATGATGAGCTGCTGATGTTGAATTGCATAATCCATATGCGCTGACAGTAAACAAAAAAAACATGTGAAGATAAACCACGTTATTGTGTGTTTACGTGTGCCAACATGCTTAAAAAAAGTGAAGGAGAAGAGAGTGTTTCCCGTTATGGTTAAGGAGAAAATGCTATCTTTGGGTTCTTATTTTCTTTGCAATGCCACTAATAATCAGTACATCCATTTCAAGTTGAATTTTAATTGGCTGGTAAGCAGGTGGAGTCGAAGGATTTCTGGCACTCTCAGAAATCTATATCAGGTGGTCTTTGGTCGCAACACCAATGTGATGGCTGTCTTCAAACCGCTCATATTTTAGGATGTGGGACAGCCAGTTTAGACCAAAGATAACCTCATGATTATTTCACCAAGCTGATCTTTCGTCTGCGACAGCCCAAAATCATTCAGTGTGTAAGAACTCTAAAAGGTCTTCAAAGTCTCTGCTGGGTCTGGACTCAGAGTATCTGCTAGTAAATTTGTCAGATTTAAATTGTCAAAAAGTAGTTTTTGGCAGATGTTTGTAATTTGCAGCTAATATGACAGGATACGTGTCACTCATGGAGGCTGTCAGGATGTCCTTTCATCTCTTGTCAGTTCATCTGGATTAAAAATGCTTCTTATGATGTATATATGAATGTTTGAATGTTCTGTTTCATTTCAGATCGACTGCTGTTGTTTGTGTTCATCAGCACATCTGCAGCTTTACTTGTATCAGTCTGTGTTCTGGTGGTTTGTATGAGGTAGGTGAGCTCTAATCTCTGATCTCACAAGCTTATTGTTTGAGTAGTTGCAGTAGTTTGTCTTAATAACTAATTCTGTTTTAATGACCAAATGTTCTGGTTTCGTCAGAGAGC
Organism: Hirundichthys speculiger; assembly: GCA_018398805.1. Classification (NCBI taxonomy): domain Eukaryota; kingdom Metazoa; phylum Chordata; class Actinopteri; order Beloniformes; family Exocoetidae; genus Hirundichthys; species Hirundichthys speculiger. The sequence continues at coordinate 91,658 of JAGFBZ010002619.1, read as the reverse complement.
AACCTGTGGACCAGTACCCATATATGATGAATGTTCTGTTGTATTTTTCAGCCGTTTAATTAATCAGAAAAACCTCAGTCGTCAGCTCAAAGGTGAAACCAACTCTGCTGCTTCAGGTCAACGTGTCATAAATAAAGGAAATGAGGTGATTTGAACAGAATTTCACATCTTAACACAATACAGTTATTATAAGATTATTTAACTGCAATGAATAATTGTACATGAATAATTGTAGAAACCCAGCATGAAAGAAGAAGCCATTTATGTCAACACCAGTGAGCCGAAACAAGGGATTGACCCTGCAGCTGAATTTCAGCGATACAGGACTCCCTACTCAAACTCTGGAAATGGAGGAGGAGAAAATGAAACTTTGGAGGAAAGCAGCAATGATGAAATTTATATCAATGTGAGCTGAAAAAAAGAGCATGAAGAAGAAGGATGAAAACTGTGTGGACTTGGCTTCATCTGGTGGTGAAGCAGAGTCTTTACAGTTTTTAAGAGCAGTTCATGAAGAAGTGGGACTAGAAATGTGATGAAGCATTTGGACTGAGAATATAATCAACTTAAATTTAAAAACCAGTCTGTTTATCTGACATATAAAACCACCAGGCTTGTTGCTGGAACTTATTTGTCTTATGTGGTCTTTTTTTGTTTGACTTAATTAAATAATGAACTGTAAATTGATTTGTAAACAGTATTACATTACATTATAGGACAAGATTGTTTTTTTTCTGTAAGGATCTGTTATTGTAAATATTATTGCTAATGTATAAACTTGTATGTATAAATCAAAGTAGTTATTCATGCACATGTCCATTTTGTAATGACGAGAAAAAAAAGTGTCACGTGATGACAAGTGCAGTAACACATGTACATGCAACATGACACTTTATTTTTTTTTAATATGCTCTTAAGTTCATTATTATAAAGAGGTTTAATATTGGAATTGTGAGAAATAAATAACATTATTATTATTATTAAAACTAGGGCTTGACTGATATGTTTCTTTTTCGGGCCGATACTGATTATTAGTAGTCAGGGAGGCGGATGACCGATATTTGGAGCAGAAATTAATTTGCACTAAAAGTGAACATATTGGTGTCAAAATTTAGAATTCAAACTCCAATATTTAAGGTGGGGGGGTAGGTGTTCTTTTTTTGCAGCACTTTTTACAATATTGCCTGAAAACCTTTTCACATTCCTATTGCAGCCACTGAAATAAAATATTTGCAAAAAAAACCGAAATGTTTTGGTCCGGTCTGGAGGGTATAATAACTGTGACCAATCAATGCACTGATCATCTTTATATTTATTGGCTGCCCAATACGTCCATCAAATATCAATGCACACCCCTCCCTCCCTCCCTGCGGTTCATGTAGTCATGAATCGTGTGAAGGCGTGGTTTCGAGGGGTGAGCTGAAGAGGAGGAGGTGGAGCCTTTGGGAGGAGGGAGGGAGTGTATATTTTCAAAATCTCACTTGAGTTGGATTGCTGGAACCTGTTTTTTTTTTTTTTTTTAAAGAACACCCCACCTTTAACTTAGTTTGAAATGCCTGAAGTACACATTTGATTAAAAAACAAGTAAATTAAAAAAATAGCAGATGAATGGCTCATAGTTACAGGCTCAGCTGCATCTCTTTATAAGGTTTATTTTGTTTTGTTTCTTTAAAGTTAGATAAACAGTTCCCTAAAAAATTTCACAGTAAATAAAACTTCAACATGAATGAAATGACTTATCTTTGTTATAAGTTTACACAGACAACAAAAAAAAAAATGCAGGAGCTCCTTGGCACAGTAGCATCTCTTTCAAAGAGAAATGAAAAATTAAATAAATTAATAGCTCCATGAAGTTTTATAAAGTAAATAAAACAAAGTTAAATAGAATTTTCCAAAAACTGTTAAATCAATCAGTCATCCCACTTAAGCAGCACGACCTTATGGTGCAAAAAGCAAAGTTGTTCAGCATAATCTCCAATGAAGCGACTTCTTTTGTATTCATAAACTGCAGAAACCTGCTAAAGATGAGCCCAATGATCTTCCCTGGTGTTGTTGGCAGATTAAAGATTAAAGAGTTAAAAGTGGGCCACATACTGACATATGCTAAACTCGTCATGCTTCATTTTTTTTTTTTACAGCATTTCGGAAGCCTCATCCCTGCCGCAGCCGGAGCAGTAGCCGGAGATATTTCCTTTTCTAATTTTGGATTAAAAGAATTTTGGACAGAGGTGTGATGGACTGGCCATAACTTCTTTTAGTATTTAACTTTGTATTTTTTTTTAATATATATATTGATTATGTCAATCTCAAATGAATTGACAATTCTCTCTTTAATAGTGCCGCTAAAATGTCATATTTTATGTATGTGTGTATGTATATATGTATTGGGTTGTATCACCGCGCGACCAACTTGAGCAAAGGGGTTTGAAAGTTTTGTTAAAGTCCAGAATTTGTTTTTACTGACTGAATTATTAATGTTGTTCTTCAAACCGAATAGAACTCAACTTTGATAGTTATGCAGTTATTGAACTACCTTCTACTGGTAGTCTAAAAATATGACAGGAAACTGGAAATATCCCGCAGTCTGTCTCACCTATCTGTAGTGGTAAGTTATGCGGTCCAGTTCTCCTTGTTAGGATATCAGAATTAGCTCAAACGTTTAGTGCACATCAGCTGGTTAAAGACTAAACTTTTATGGTCCTCAGGAATGCCTGCAGTGTTCACATCTGTTATCTCAGTTTCCTGTCTTATGACCTCCTCACCTGCTGACTTCCAAAAAGTTGTGACTTGCACAGATACACATTTGAATGACATTTTTCCTGAGATGTGGGAGGCATCTCAGACAAACACCTTTGACATCTCGGCTCCTGGGCGGAGACAATCAACAGCATGTGTTTAAACTTGTGATGTGAAAGCAGAATTCTGGTCATATGGAAGAAAAAACACCAAAGAGGAGGAATGCAAGACCCCCGCCTTCTAGAGGTATAAAAGGGAGACAGTCCAATTCAGAAAAGATGGTGGCGCGCAGCAGTGCAGCGGCTTCTCGTGCTCTCGGGGTCAAGCCCCCTTTCAAACTCTGAGCCCTATCTGTATGGGAGAGTCCTGCCACCCTGAAGAGGAAACTCATTTCATCATGATAAAATGAATGTTTGGAAATGTCATTTTAAAGATGCATTGGTTAAAGACATACGACGCACTGAAAATCTGGATTGCACATTATGATCACCTGCCATTCATTAATGTTTGCTATGCTGTGGCCCCTCCCCCCCCACACGCTACCTCTATGGCCCACCTCAGCCACCCCAGTAAAACGATCCTGGACACACCACTGGTCAGGACACGCGAGGACATGATATCCCATACTACATGTATAGCTTGTTCCTCTCCTTCAGGGAACAGAAGTTATAGACATAACTTTATGTTTTAGAATCTTCCAAAAGCCCCAAAAAGCCCCCAAAAGCCCCAGCACTTTTCTAGTCTACTGACCACTCAAAGCGCTTTACAGCATGTGTCACATTCACCCATTCACACACACATTCACACACTGATGGCCGAGGCTGCCATGCAAGGTGCCACATGGTCACCAGGAGCAATTTGGGGTTCAGTATCTTACCCAAGGATACTTCAACATGTAGCCAGGGGAGCATGGGAATCGAACTGTAACTTTCCGGTTTTCCAGTCCAGGTTGTCTGACAAATGCAGCAGTAATGACCAGTTTGTACTGGTGCAGCCATCTAGTGGATGCAATTTTGCAGTTCTGGGGTAGCCCCTCTATTGATTTATTAGTAAAATTTAATCTGATTACATATCTCTTTTTACACAAATATTGTGTTAAACAATGTTTTTTTAAGATGGTGAAAGCATCCTATTAAATATCATCACAGCAGTGGATTTATGGCCTTGATCAAATGAATTGCTGAATAAAAAACGTGCAGGAAGTAGCTGCAGCAGAGCAGCAACAGAACTGTCAGAATATATGCAGAAGCTGCCCTGCTGAGGAAAGAAAGACATTATCAAAGACACTGCTAGCTTTAAAGACACTAGCTGCTCTGCTAGAGAATGAGAGGAAGCTGAAAAATACGAGGTGCAAATTCAGCAGGCACTCAAGCACACATAGTCCATGAGAGCGATGAAGAGCCTTTCAGTCAGAGAGCTGTGGACAGCAGAGACACTGGTGTTACAGAGAAGGACTGTTGACAGACATCTGTGGTGACAAGTGCATCTAATTTTAATAAACGTTGACTCGAATTAGGTTCCTCATTTCTAAGATAACATTTGTTCCCTTTTAGAAAGTGGGCTCACTTTGAAGAAGCTGACGTTTCTGCAAACTTCATGAGAAAGTAAGTCTTTATATCTTTAACATTATTCAGCTGAAAATGAACAACTACAAACATTTTAATTTAGTGAATATTTATTGTAAATTACAAAGCCTTGTACAGTGAAAGAGTCAGCTAAAAAGAATAAGTACATTAAGGGGACTGAAAAGAGTAGACAGGGGTACAGGGAGATGCAGCGTAAGGGGAAGGTTCAGGTGGTAAAGACCAAACAAAGGCAGTATGATGATTTGCTGCTGGTTGGACACCAAGGAGGGAGAAACTGACTTTTATGGGTTGGCGAGACAGAGAGACATAGATGGAAAGGATGTGCAACAGGCTGGGATGATTAAGAATAGAGATGGAAATATATTAAGATTTTCGGAGAGTGACGGGAAGGTGGAAAGTACTTTGAAGAATTGATGAATCTGGAAATGAAAGAATAAAAATTAGAAGAAGTGACCACTGTGGAACAGGAGGTAGCAAATTTTAGTAAAGCTGAAGTGAGGAAGAGGATGAAGAGTGGAACGGCAGTTGGTCCTGATGACATACCTATGAAGGTATGGAACTGTAGGGAGAGGTGGCAGTAGAGGACATTCAACAAGATTTTAGAGAGTGAGAGGAATGGAGGAGAAGTGTGCAGGTTCCTGTTTTAGAAGACGGAGACGTGCAGAGTTGTGGCAGCTACAGAGGAATAAAGTTGATGAGCCACACAATAAAGTTATGGGGAAGAGTAGTGGAAGATAGACTAAGGACAGATGTGAGCATCTGTGGCCAGCAGTATGGTTTCATGCAACAGAAGAGTACTTACAGATGCAATCTTTAGCTTTGAGGATGCTGATAGAGAAGTACAGAAAAGGCCAGAGGGAGGAGCACTGTGTCTCTGTTGACCTTGAGAAAGCAGATGACAGGGGCGCCACGAGAGAAGCTATGGTATTGATGAGGAAGTCTGGAGTAGCAGAGGAAGTATGTTTGAGAGCTGTAAGACAATGGTTAGGTGTGTGTGTGTGTGTGTGTGTGTGTGTGTGTAGGTGTGACAGAGGAGTTCAAGGTGGAGGTGGGACTGCAGCAAGAATTGGCTCTGAGCCCCTTCTTGTTGCTACGGTGATGGACAGACTGACAGCTGAGGTTAGACAGGAATCTCCATGGACTAGAGTGATTGGAGATGACATTGTGATCTGTAGGGAGCAGGTGGAGAAAAATCTAGAGAGGCGGGGGTATGCTCTGGAAAATGAGAGGAATAAAGGTTAGCTGCAGCAAGACAGAATACGTGTGTGTGAATGAGATTGACCCAAGTGGAACGGTGAGGCTACAGGGAGCAGAGATAAAGAAGGTGGAACATTTTAAGTACTTAGGGTCAATAGTTCAGAGCAGAAGAGAGTGAGAAAAAGAGGTGGAGAAGCATGTGCAAGCAGGTTGGAACAGGTGGAGAAAAGCATCAGGTGTGATAGCAGAGCTTCAGCACAAATGAAGGGAAAAGTGTCCACGGTGGTGAGACCTGTGATGTATCATTTAGAGACAGGAAGTGAAGAAAATACAGGAAGCAGAGCTGGAGGTAGAGGAGGTTAAAATGTTGAGGTTCTCTTTGGGAGTGATGAGGATGGATAGGATCAGGAATGAGAACATCAGAGGGACAGCACATGTTAGGTCTTTTGGAAAGAAAGAAAGAAAGAAGCTGGAAGGCTGCAACTGAGGATAATGAATATGTTTATCTACAAAGTCTGAATGGGTCAAACTCTCACAGCTACTTTGGTACCTGAAACATTTCAGGTTCAACATACTCAGAGTTGTCACTAAACCTGCTCTGTGAAATAACATTTATGAAAATAAGATGCACTTTTTACCCAAAATTGCTACCAACTGCATTTTTTTTAAAAAGTATTATTTTATCCTTCACACCAGGGTCGCTGAGGCCGTGTTTGCGTCAGCAGCGTGTGTGTTGTGTGTGCGTTGCTGAACTTCCACCTCACACTTGTAGATTCACAGTGACACCCAGTCAGTTGTAGAGCAGCTGCTGCTGGTACGATCATTTAATGCTGCAGTGCCTTTGCTAATCACATTTCCTCACCAGTCTTTGCTGATTCCAAGTTGCTGAATTGGAGTTGCGTTTTTGTACTTGTACATGTGTATATTCACACTATTTAATTGTGACCCTGCTGCAGCACAGCTACTCCCTCCACACTTTTTTTTTCCATTTTTATTTTCATTTTTTGCCTGCTGTCACTCAATAACTCGGATCCCTAATTTTACACAAATGTTGTGACTGTTTATACGTTTACCCAATTAAATACACAAATAAGCACTCCAGTTATAAAAAAATGAAATGAAATGAAAAATACTTTATTAATCCCAGAAGTGAAATTCAACATAGTAGTTTTTTTTTTCAACAATAAATAAATTACAGCAATACTGAATTAATAATAGTAGGATGTCTTGTCCTGATGGCTGCTGGCAGGAATGATCTTCTGTATTTTTCTGTCTTGCAATGGACAGTTACAGTTGTCATGCCATTTTTCACCAGGCTGCAGACATGTTTCACCTTTATTTTTTTGATAAAACAGCACAACTGAAACATTAAATAAACATTAATGAACATAATGAACATTAAATAAACTAGTGAAGAGGGAGTTAAAAGTACAAGCTCAAGTTAAAGTGTAAAGAATGTCAGAAAAGCACACTCAAAAAATAGAAACAGCCAGTTTGTCCAAGTTTCATAACTCTAACATGTAGTTTCTACTGAAATAAAATGTGATTACAGATTTACATAATTGGTTTGTGTAAATTTAACGTAAAACCCTAAAACTAAACATTTACTTGGTTAATTCATGTTGAGCTATCATGTTGGAATCAAGTTCAGATCATACAGATGCGGAAAATCCCGGACACTATCACGAGATTACAACTCGAGGGAAAAGAAGCACACAAGCAAGCGAAGCGAGAAGCGCGTGGACAGTTTAAGGTAAGCTATAATCTAATGTCATCCAACAAAATTTATACCATTTTTAGATGCATCTTGTATACATGCATACGTACATCCATTGGTCAATTAAATAATACTGAGATTAATGTTTTACTTGATCAAAGCCGAAACAGTTGCTAGCTAGGATAACATGTAGCTAACACAAGATGCAAGGGGAGGACAGCAAAGCCTGATTTATGCTGATTTAGCCTTCTTTCAGCATGCACTTTGTGCGGGGGTTGAAGCTCAAGGTGTGTTGTTTGTGTACGTGGGTGTGTGTGCGTCCGTGTGTACACGCGCGCCCGCCGGCGTGTGGGGATGCCGAACTACACCGTTCACCATATGGAAAAAGGAGGACATAATGTTATGTAAGGAAAAAACTACATTTCGTCTCTGAAATATTTATCCTCTGACCGTTTAGTTCTTTGAGGACTCGCACACGTCTTTATACACCGCCACTCGCGGGGCACAGTGCGATTTAGAAAACACGTCTGGTCAGACAACAACTTGAGAACCAGACAAGAAAGTCCGCGTTTTCGGGGTGGTAAAGTCAGAAAACGTTTGCTTTGCTGGAGCAACAGCTGGGGCTGAGAACTGCATATTCATGACAAATAGGCCGATTTTTTTCTGTTATAGTTATTTCTGAAGTGCAGTCCGACTTAAAATGATGCATGATATTTGCATGATGAGGAAGATGTTGGGAGAGTTAATCTGAGATATGCACTATTTGAAGGTACTTTGTTAAGAAAAGTTTTCTCTGCAGTTTTGGCCCTGTTTTCTTTCCACAGTTTCTTTCAGCATCTCAGTAACTTATGGTAAATCAGTCCATAGTGAGGGTTAAAAACTACCTAGTGATCTCACAGCTGACTGACCTATCAAATAATGCTAAAATCTAACTTTACTAGTCATTGTTTTTTCTGCATTACAGGAGCTTTGTGACAGCAATTTAATTGCTTGGTTTCCTGTCCAAACCCCACTGATCTCACCCGATTCTGCCCAAAAGAATTCACTTCTTGCCAAGTAAGGGATTTCATCAGTTTTTGCGTGCAAAAGCTCCAGACTTTAAAGGCCTTTTTTGGTATGAATGTAATTTTTTTCTTTTTCTCCATTCAAATGTTTAAATTAATTTGTGCTTTGGTCCAACAAACATAAATCAGCACAGTTCTTTAAAAACTACCATTAAAAAAAAAAATGTGGAGGTGTAAGGAATGTTGTATGTCCATGTCTGGTCGACCTGAACTTCTAAAACATTTTAGAATACAGCACTACCTGAGTGCTATCCATGCCCTCATACCACATGCCCATGTACTTTTAAGACATGGAATGCTTTGCGTATTCATTTGAGTAGAGTTCATCCAAAACCAAGGTCTACAGACATTCAGGAGTTGAGCACATTCAGTTGTCATTTGTGTGCATGTCGCAGCCTCCCTTCTGAGAGAGAGTACTTTGTGCACATTGCAAAGCACAAAGCAAGGTGGCCAGGCCTCTTTAATGTGAAGGAGGTAAGTTTAAATATGACGACAATGCTTTTCTTCTTTGTTAAAATGTATGATGGTCATTATTCTTTTTTTTTTTCTTGTTCACTTTTTAGGTGAAAGCAGAATTCAAAAGGATAACCACTATTGAGCTGCAATCCAAGTTCTTCTCACAACTTGATGCACATTCTGAAAACTTGATGAAAGTGTTTGCCAGAAAAGGAGGAGTTCTCGGGAAAAAGATAAAGGCAGAGATGCTTCCAATGAGTCGGGTAAGATAACAGGCCAGGAAATTATGTTCAAATTTTTAAGTCAAGAAGCTTATCAAAAGTTATGATAATATGACTAAGTGTCAGAGGTACAGTGTCTAAGCAGAGTGAAAAAATACCAAAAACTGTTACTAATTGAAAACTGTATGTTGAAAGTCATCTCGCCATGTTGATAACTTCATTGGGCATGCTTGCACTTCTTGCCCTTTTCAGACTAAAAACATCATTTATCACAGAATAACAATAAAGAAGATGCACAAATCACTATACAACATTACAGTACAGTAAGAGTTTTTGCATGAACTTTTATCTTGGTATTGGGTTGAACATTACTTTCATAGATGTTATGAACGTGCATATTAAACCAACACTAAGCAACTTTTCAACCGTAATAAAATATTTTCATTACTTTTTTGATTATATGTCAACTTACATGTAGATAAATGACACCTCTGTTGTGGCCTGAGGGGGTCTGTATCTCTTTCACTGCACTAAACAACTTTGAGGAGGATGGTAGGAACCCTGCCGCTCACAACAACTACAAATGTGCTTCACTGCTTTACAGCATACATCATTTCCCCCTTTCTCTGTTCCTGAGAAAGACAGAAGTCGATGCGTTATGCGCAACTACTGCTAAAATGGCAGAAATTCCAAAAGAACAAAAGAATTGGAAAGTTTTGTCTGAGGTGACGGAAAAAGAAAAAAGGAGGCTACCCGGATAAAAGGACAGTCAAGGATCAACATTGGCCAGCTTTCACTCGCTGGTGTGAGCTCACAGATAGAGGGATTTCTGACTGGTGGTACAAAAACAAAGTTAAATGTTTATTTTGAACATCGTCATAAGACATTATTTCACCACAATTAGATCCATTACCTCATCGCTATTCATCTTTCACACAGCTACTAGAAACAGAAATGTAGTTTAATCCAACTGCTGGCGACCAGGAGATAAGAATTTTTTACGCTATGTGCTGGTTGTCATGGGAAATGCAGTTTTCTTTCAGGTAAAACATGACGGATTTTGTCCACTGGTCCACTGGCACGGATAAAATCAACCAAAACTGAAATTTCTTTAGTACTGCTTTCAAGCTCTGTGTAGCTTTTTGCACATCGCTGTGTTCAGCTTTCTTCAAATGTAGGACATAGGCTAATTTGCCTAAATTAAATTGGTTAAAAGGTTGGCTAAAGAAAGATCTTTCATTTTTATTATCCATTGATGGGTAGAAGGGTTAACAGTTAATATTGTAGCTCAATATTTGCCGGAAAGCATGTATTGATCCATGTGAACATTGATTTGACAGTCCACACCTATGTTGTAATTGCATTGCATTTTAAAGATGTGAAATTAAAAAAAGTAGAGAATACTCGGAAAAAATCATGTGGCTGTTCAAGTATTTTGTCAGAGCAGCTTATTTAGGTACCCCTTCATATTTTATTTATTTATTTTTTTAACATGCCAAATCCTGTTTTGGTTTCTGGATTCTCATCTCCTATGGTCAGTGGATGACATACAGGGTGCACCTATGACAGGTTGTCAGTCTCTTCATAGGCCAACAGAGAGCACAGACTTGAACTGCCTAATGGATATAAAGTTGAGCATTTTGTAGTACTTATATAATTCTACTTAAAGCTGCCCTCTTGAAGTTGCATACAGGTTTTTTTTAATTTTCTATACCAGTTGGTATTGATCCCCATTTTTTGGTGGGTGTGAACATTCTTTCTAAATTTCATTTCATTCTTAGGTTGACAACATTGATGTAAAAAGAGAATGCATCCTGAGAGGCCTGACTGTGTACTTGAATGAGGATCCACAAAAATTTGTGAAGGACTACACGGTATGTTGACCAGCCTTCATACATCTCTTAGACACTTTCATCAATCTGTCATTCTCATGCTATTCTTTTGTTGCACTGGATGACCATAAAATTAGTTTTTGGTTCCTCTCTAATGCTCTGCTACTCATCTCCTTCCTGTACAACATCTTTGTTGATCTTCAAGTCCAGTTTACTGTTCAAGTCCTCAACCTCCTCATTCAGGATCTTGATGTGCAGTGTGCAGGTTTCCTCTTCTGAAATCATTAACCATCTCCTTTGTCTTATTTACATTCAGAAGGATATTGTTCCTGCTACTTCAGTCCACAAAGTTGCTGACCAGCTCTCTGTATTCCTCCCCATGTCTGTCTGATTTCTCTGACCACCACAGATCTAGAGGCAGTCTTAGCAACTGGTTTCCAGGTGCGATGTTTTCCAGAACACCGGCACCCTCTCCTGCATCAGACTCTTAATTCTAAACTTATCCCATCAGAACAAGAAGCCTTGTGCAGGTGGAGTCTCTCCAGCTGTATTGTATCCTAACGTAGCCAAGCATCACAGAAGATCAGTCTTTTTTGCCCTCTGACATGTATCTGGTGTTTTCCAGCTTTTTCTTGTGGGCTTTCATAAACCTCTTCAGCACTCCCTTGAATGGCTACTGAATCCTCCTTCTTTATTGTATTCTTTATTCTCTTACAGAGTGATGATCAGGGCATCGAAAGAGACCTGGCAGAAACTGTCTTCGGGATCTATGTGATTCGGCAAAATGGTGCAGACCCTGATGACAACCCTGAGGACATTGGGATCGTTTTGGAGGGGGTAGAGGTACTGGGTGGTTTGAGAAATGTCCCATTGGCAATGGCAATGTTTCTCGGACTTGTGTATGCTCTGAACATTAGTTACCCTCCAGAATTAAAATATACATTTGAAGCCATACAGAAAATCATAATGGAGATGCAAGGAAACCGGTTGTCAGCCAAAGTGCAAACGCTCAAAACACTGCTGGCACGTTCACACTAAAAACTACATTTTAGTGTCTGACCACACTATATTACACTGTATTACATTTCTATTTTTATAACAGTTTTGTCAGTCAAAGCTTTTAGTGTGGTAAGGGGAATTTAAGAATTTTCAGATTGAGTAAAGTTGCACTTTTTTATTTTTTTATTCAAAACAACACATGGTTTGAAAATGTTCTATGTTTTATTTGTTATTGTGTCCACTTAGATCTATGTAAATGTGCTTTACAAATGTTGGCTGTCGGGCAGCTGAGAGTACTGTACCATTAAGGGTATTGTTTTTTGTTTGATTTCAACCTTCGTTAACCACATTTTATTTTTTTGTGAAGTAAGCACTACAATTTTTTGTTATTGGAAACTCAGTGATGTGTTGCTGTTTTATGTTTTATTAATTTAATTACTGATTTTCAGCGAGCCATTGTCAACATGTAAGGCTAAATGTTCTTGACACAAATACAGTTTGATTGAAACGCAAAAACTGTTTTTATTTCTACTTTTGACACCACACATTAGAAGTAAATGATACATGGACAATACTTTATGCTTTAGCGGAGGGGTGGGCAATCCCAGTCCCCGAGGGCCGGTGTCCTGCAAGTCTTCAAATGAATGGGTTGTTAATGGTCTCATGCAGGCCTTGTTGATAAGCATTCATTTGAATCAGGTGTGTTGTGGCAGGAAAACATCTAAGACATGCAGGATACCGGCCCTCGAGGACCGGGATTGCCCACCCCTGCTTTAGCGCCTTTAAGTTAGATTCACCCATTCACACCAGGGCTGAACCATAGACAGATATTAGATGTCTCCATATTGATACAATTCATTATGACTAAAGGTTGGGTAAAAACCAAGCATTTTTGAGAAAAATACAAACATAATACCAAAAAACATGGAAAGTGCAGTTTTATTTGACTTTAAGAGTTGTACATCGGGAAGAGTACGGAAGAAATCTCTATTGTTTATATTGTTCCTTTTTTTTATAACAGTATCTTGAATGTTTATATCTCAGTGTAGCTACGATAACTATATAGCTTTCAGCCAGTATCCACACCCCCATGGGCACATTAGGAGGCCACCTCAGGTTCAGTGTCTTGCCCAAGGACACTTTGGCATGTAGTCTGGGGGAAGCTGGAATGCCCCAACACTGGTCAATTGACAACTACTCCTCCACCTCAGCGAAAGCCATCCAGAAGTTATTTTCTTTTTGTTTTGTTGAATGAACTTAAATAAATCATGGAAATCATTTCCACCTAATTAATTTATTTTTTTTCAACATTAGGCATTTTAGTTTTTTGAACCAAATATCCTTGGTTTGGGTCAACCAAATACATCAGGGTTAATTTAACTTAATTGCTATGTTTTACTTCTATTGAGATAGATATGTTGTTTTAACTTGTTTTTAATGAGTTCAGATTGCATAATAGCACAAGTTAATTTTACCAATGCAAATTAAGTTGATTTAACCTTAAGCATTAGTTTAAATCAAAACTAATACTTTTAAGTTGAACAGACACAGTTCAACTGGGTCAAACTAGAAAGAAAAATCAAGTAAAATGAACGCAAAATAATTACGTTGACCCAAATAAAGTATATTGGATCAAATATACTAATTGTTTAATGTAGAAAAAGAGTAATTTAATTGTGTGGAAATGATTTCCATGATTTTTTTAAGTTCATTCAACAAATTATTTTTTTGAGTGCAGCATTCATTCAAATAAAAGCACCGTAATGTTCAGGCCACAGATGGCTGAGAGGAAGAAACTGTCTCTATATCTGGATGTGCATGTTTTCTTGATGCGTAGTCCCAGCAGATCAGATAAGTGGTGAGCAGGGTGAGATGAGTCTTTGGTGATATTTCTGCCTCTGCTGAGGTATCATGATGTGATGATGTCATCCAGTGGTGACAGCTGGTCATCACTGATCTCCTCTGCTGCTTTCACCAGTCTGCAGTGCTTTAATGTCTGCTGCTACTAAGCAGGCTGCATAACATCCTGAGATGGATCAGGTGAGGATGGACTCAATACCTGCTCAGTCAAAGATCAGCAGCCTCCTCTCTGATGAGTCTTCTTCACGGTGGCCGAGGTCACTAGGAGAGGTCCTCAGACAGATGAACTTAAAGAAGTGCACTTGTCTCACACATTCTCCATAGTGATTTTTTTTTCATTCAAATGGATCACAGAGAATTGCACTCAGCGGTCACTTGATTAAATAGAAATTAGAATACAATTCACAGTTATTGAGTTCAGTTATCAGTTATCAGTCAACATCAAATGGAACTTGTCATTAAAAGTCAAGCTCTTGCAAGCGCATGTGGCTGATCTCAGGTTCTAACTGGGCAACCTTACTTAACTCGGTCAGATTTCACAAAACTCCATTTCTATCTGGCAGCAGTTGCATTGCTGAGTAAAAAGATTGTTCAGGCAGAAGCTGCACAGCAGCAGAACCACAACTGAAGGTCCAGCAGTGTGGATACATGTGTAGGAGCCCAGAAACACAAACACATCGCTGCTGATGCAGAGACCCTGGTGCATAAAGGAAGCCATTACCAGAGACATTGCTGTTTCAAGATTGTACTGGCAGTGGCTGCTCTGCACCAGTATGGGCGGCAGTGTGAAGATACAAGTGTGAGGTGGAAGTTCACCATCACACACCCACGCTGCCGAGGTAAAACTGGCCTCCCAGTCACTGATACACAGGCAGCAGAAATGATGGTGTGAAAAAGAAGGTGCTGCTGACAGCAATTTCTGGTAAAAAGTCTTTCTCTTTTCATAAAAAAAAAAGGTTCCTCATTTTATCAGTGAGTTCTTGTGCTGTTGTTAGAATGAAACCTCACTTCTGAAAAAGCTGATGTTTCTGCGCACTTCATGACAGCGTAAGTCTTTATATCTTTATTTTTTTTTAATTCAAGTTTTTATTTAGAACAAATCATGACAGTTTTTTCAGCATATCATGTGAACCATATTTTTTCCTTTTTATCCTTCTCTCACAGCCATTTACATCTTTTGCTCACATTAATAAAAAATAAATAAATAAATAAATAAAAGGGGGTGGGGGCAAATAAAAATCAGATTAACAAATAAAAGGCAAACAAAGGCAAAAAACAAAAGAAAGACAACATAGTATGGGTGGTAGCCCATATCTGCACATTGAAGTTTGTTAACAAACCCTTATATTTACGTAGAGACATTTTTACTTATTTGTCTACATTTTTCCAGATTCACACGTCCTGGTATGCAGAAGTTCACAAGTATCTCTAGTTTACAGTATTACAGAAATTAATACAGGTAAATACCTGAGTGAGAACAGGATCATAAGTACCACTTTATAAGTCGAAATTTGTTATATGGTCCCTCAATGTGTACTGACATCAATAAGCTACAGGTTAAGAGAGATTAGGTGAGAGATCCAGCCGCAAATAAGTGCTCTTAAGAAAAGAAATTGCATTATCACAAGGGAACTATGTACAAAAAACAATTGAGTAGCTCAAAACAGAATACAGACGGGGAGAGGGACAGTTCTAACCTTATGACCATGTGAAGTCAGATGTAACTGTGATTTCATGTTTCTTCCAAGATGTCCAGCATCTTGTAAATTTATCTTATTACAAGCGCGAAAAAAAAAAAAAAGACCTTTTCCAAGACGAAAATGTCATGGATTACTGCTATCCAATCCTTAATTGTGGGTGCATCTATTGACATCCTTGTGAGGGCTTTTTTACTAGCAATCAGCAAAATATTAAATATATATTTATTTGGGAAACCCCAAACAGAGTCCGGTCTCAAACCTAGATATAATGTTACAAAATTAAAGGGGATTTGCGCTTTAAGCACCCTTTCTATGTTATTCTTAATTTCTGTCCAGTAGTTCAGGAGTAACGGACAAGGCCAAAAAACATGCTTTTTCATCCCCGCAGGACCTCCAACATGCAATGTTTTTATTTAAGAATGTATTTTGTGCAGGGGTTTTAAAAAATCTAACTAGGTTTTTCCACCCAAATTCCCTCCAGGACAGGGCTGAGGTACTCTTCCATTGTTCTTCAAACTGTTTTTCCCATGTTTCCAAATGTAATGTAAAGTTTTCCTCTTTTTCCCATTTTTCCTTTATATAGGAAAATATTTAGGAATAATATTACAAATATTCCATGATATTATTTAGAAATGCTTTTGAGGCCTGGATCCGACTTGTATGCCATTAAAAAGACCTTCAAAATACCTAAATTACTCTTGTCTAGATCTTCTTTCCTTAATATTTTTCCAGAGTAATGTCTGATTTGTAAAAACCGACAGAAGTCCTGAGTTAGTAGACCGTGGTTCTCTTTTAAATCCTGAAAACTCCTAAACTGCCCATTGATATAGAAATCGCTGTATTTTACCAGCCCGTTTTCAGACCATCTTTTAAATGTTGTGTCCATTTTATTAGTAGGAAGTCCGAGTCATAAGTTATCTATTTTAGTAGTTGAAACGGCTCATGGTATGGCGTTCTCTGGTCATCTGAAACCAAATTTTTAGTGATGTTTTTATCCATGGATTACAATCTTTAGTCTTTATATCTTTATATCTATTTTTTATAGATCTCAGAATTTAGATGAATATAGAAACGTGTGTGAATTTTCCATTTCGAGTAGTTAGATATTCAACAGAATTTAGACACTTTAAAACTGTTGTTTTGTAGATTGTTGATCTTGAGGGTCTTGTTTTGCTGATTTTTGCTGTTAGGGTTCAATAAAAATAAATTTTTATCTCTGTGTTCATTTTTTACGGTCAGATAAACTTTATTTTTTTTCCCAGAGCATACCTCTGCCTCTCTAGAACTCCATCTAGTCTCATTAATCTTTGTCTCCCCAGATTAATAAAGTATTTTTGAATTTTTGAATTTGAATTTTTGAATCTGCTGAGTCACACTGCAGTTGAGTTTCAGTTAAGAGTTTTGACAGAAAACTCTAATTTATGCTTTTAATTGAAACATGTTTAAGATGGAAAATTTGACAATCAAGTAAAACAGTTTACAACTGTTCCCTCTGATCTAATCATGGATGCTAAAACGATTAAAGAAAACATTTTACATTTATTTTTTACAAGGTGACACAATTATCATGAAACTACTGAAGTGTTTGTGACTTGCTGTCCTCGTGCTGACTTTAAATACAGGAAATCCCTTTTCAACCTTGTTGAAAAAAAAGATGAAAAGATTGTGTTTATAGCAAAGATGTCAGCTGATTTGTGTCACACTGAGATGTGATACATGAATCAAGTCAAGTTTTATTCTTCAATATGATTTATGATATGAGAAACACCAAAGAAATTCAGAGTTGGGTTGCAGAAAGTGACATTTATCTCATTTATCCTGCTCTGCCTCAACTGTTGGAAACTCAGCTGACAGGAGCTGGTTTCCTGTCAAGGTTTTCTGTGTCACGGTCTCATCTTCTTCTCATTGGTGTTGGAATATGTTTTGTTTTAGGCATGAACTGGGGCGCCGAAAAGGGGGGGTAAAGGATACAGATTATAGGGGCCCATGATTGAGCGGGGCCCAGAGAGGCCCCTAATGATGATCAAAAATAGCATCAACGAATTTCGCCGCTGTGTTGGGGGGCCCGGTAAAGATTCTTTTCATGGGGCCCAAAATCCCTGGCGGCGCCCCTGGGCATGAATAGTTTTGAATCACCTTAGAGCCAAGCTTTTCTTGTTTGTCTGCTCTGCTGCACGTGTCCCATGAAGGGACACGTGCAGCACGTACGAGTTTCACACGTACTCGTGACGTTTGCTCATGAACAAGGTTGACAAGGTTCCTCCCATGTTTACACATGAAACCATTCACACCCCATATCCATTAACAAACACACTTCTGACATGCTTTATTTAAAATGTTCTTATACACACCACTGAAACTTGTCTGTGTTAACACTGTGTTAACACAGTGTGATTTTACAAATATTGAAATGATTTTAGAGAATTTCAGTTGGAACAGAATGTGGTTGAATAAGAATTAAAATAATCAGGTCATTTGTTGGACTTTCTCAGATAACTGGTCCAATCCTTTGAGTTAAAAGCACAGTGCTGATATCTGATCATCTTTATAGGAACAGGAACACAAGAACTTGTCAAAAAATCAGGAAAACGTATGTTTTTTTCTTGTGTGTGTGTTAAATAATATGCACCAAAACTGTGAACTGTCTTGTTTAATCTGCAGAGTCCTTAAAAAACAAAGATGTCTGCAGCTCTGACTCTCCTTCTTATAGGATGTCTGACGCAGGGTGAGTTACCATCTATTAAAGGTTTATTAGTAAAAATATCAATAGTTATAGTCATACACTGATTTATTGATCTGAAAGTTCATGGCAAAAAAATAAATAAGTAAATAAAATAGTGTTTATAGTTGTAAACACAAATAAATATAACTGTACATTTCAGCTATATATTTATATTTTTATCTTGTTTCAGGTGTCCTACCTGAAGGGTGGACAGTCACTGTACCAGAGTCTGTAGAGGTCCTGGCTGGATCACCTTTGACCATCTCCTGCTCCTTTGACATAGACAGCAAATATCAATCAGACTTAAATTCTGCTTGCATATCATTGTGGATAAGTAAAGATGAGAATTCTGTTACCAGTAATTTAAAGATAACTTCAGCTATAGAAAAGACAGGAGACGTAACAAAGAAAGACTGCACCACAACCTTCAGTAACTTGTGTCCTCATCACTCTGATATTTATCACTTCAGACTGGAATGTCCCAACAACCTGAAATATAATTATGTAACTAAAACTGTGAACATTTTGGTCAAAGGTAAGTTTGAATATTTATGTAATATTTCTGGGGAAATTATATTTGTGGTGTTTTGAATTTAAAACATTTAACTGATCATATTTAAGAAAAACATTTTTTTTTTTTTTTTTTTTTAAAAAAAAGGAAATTTCCTTTTCATCAGTTGGTGAACATGTCTCTTCCTTCCAGATAAACTGACTCTGGAACCGTCCAGGCTGGAGGTGAAGGAGGGAACCTCAGTGAGTCTGAGCTGCTCTGCTCCAGCTGTCTGTCTGTCTCATCCTCCAACTCTGACATGGACCTCCAGCCTGGATGACAGTCAGAGGACACTGAAGAAGAATCAGGACACAACTGAAGTAGTGACCTCTGTTCTGAGCTTCACTGCTTCTCACCTCCATCAAGGACAGAACTTCTCCTGCTCAGCTGTCTACAGGAAACCAGATGGAGGAACTGAGACTGTTACCAAGAGTTTAACAGCTGTTATTACATGTAAGTTTTATTTGTCCTTTTACACAGTTATAAAATCACATCTAAACTAATATGTTGACTGTCTTCTTGAAATTGAAAATATAATGGAGAGAATTTAAAAAATTAAAGTTTTTACCGTCAAAGAAAACAACTTGGATGACAAAAGTGAAAAGACACAATAATTAATTAAATGAATTTTCTAATTTCTGATCTAAAATTATGGAATATGAAAAGATACATTTTCTCAGTTTCCTGAGACTCAAACTTAACGAAAAAAGTTGTTTGAAAAAGTATTTTCAAACTTTCAAAGACAAAGTCTCTTTGATTTAATTCTCTTCATTCTGCAGAATATTAATTAAAATAGTCCAGGATGATTTGGGTCCTCAACCTAATGAATCTGATATAAAGGTAGAATTGTATTTTATCTGAAGGTCTGAAAAAGCTGAATTAATATTCTCTCCTTCTACAGGATGAGCTCAATGTTCCATTCAGATGAGTTATTAGATGACTGGATGAAGACTTGAAACAGTCTGTTTTATAATGTTTAAATCAGAAAATATTATTATTCAGTCAGCACAGACATTTTCATTTTGAACCATAAAAGACAAAGTTAAGGTTTATATATTTCATTACCGATCCACAGTAATACATTATTACAATACATGTATATTTAATGTTGTAATATGTTGTTTTTATCAACTTCATCTCTTGTAAACATTAGAAGTTTTGAATTTATATTTGAGATTTATTTCCTGTTGGCCTTATTTATCTGAGCTCATACCATTAATTTTTTTTTGTTTTTTTTTTGGGTGGGAGCGTATGTTGAGGATATAAAGTGCTTGTTTAGTTATAAAGGGGGTTTAATAATAAGTGTCCTAAGACAGTTATTAAAAACAAAATGAAAAATGGAGCACCACCTGATAATGAGGAAACAAGGGGCCCTATCTTACACCTCCTGCTACCCAATACCCATTACCTGCAAATTGCAGATTTAGGAGCCTCTGCCAACCGCAAACGCAATCTTCAGCTCCCTAAACCTGCTACCCATTATGCCGTCTCCCTTAAGCACATTGTGGGCGCGGCAATGGGCGTGTCTCTTGCGCTTTCCACGAATTCGGTATCTTGCGGTACCTGTATCTCGCAGATTTTGGGTATTGGGTAATGGGTGGTCTGACCACCCATCAGTGGTAGAAGGTAGATGTCATCATACGTGTTCCTCTGGCTCAATGCTCATCCAATGATCCGTTCTGCAGTATTTTAAAAAGCACCGCTCCCAGCGGCTATGCGTCTTGGCGCAGCTGTGTTTCTTTGCGCAGGGGATATGTTCAAGATAACTCAAAAAGTTATGGATGGATTTTGATGACATTTTCAAGAGTTATCAGAAATGTGAAAAGGAAGAACTGATTTCATTTCAGCTGTGATCCGGAAGAAATTCTGGATTCTGGATCACTTTCTAATTTTCAATAACATTGCAGTCAATGGGGCCAGAAATTTTGTTTCTCAATATCTCCATTAATTATTGCCCAAAACTCATGAAATTTGACTCAGGGATTGACAATGGGAACCTCTATCAACTTTCAAAGGCTGATCCGGATCTGATCCAGAACGCGGATTTTATCGCAATCTGTAAATCGCTATATGGGGGAATTGTTGCACTTGGCGGAGGTCTGCGCTCTCTGAGTGCTTTTCTAGTTTTTTTCTTATTTTCTTTCCCTTAGTCATTAAATATTTAAACTTTAATCAAAAGCTCCACAGGAATACAAACACAGAAAAATCAATATGCTTTAAATCTTCCAGCTTTGAATTCTAGAATTCCAGATGTTGTGGATGTTGTGAAGTCGTCCTGCTGTGGGTGTTGAGCATAACTATGATCTGAAACAACACTTGTTTTTAACACATGGAACATTTGGAATATAATACAACATCCATTATACAGTAATTTATATCTTTGTCTTTTTATTTTTTAGATTCACCTAAAAACACCATAGTTTCCGTCAGTCCATCTGGTCCAGTACCAGAGACCAGAACTGTGACTCTGACATGCAGCAGTGATGCCAACCCTCCAGTAAAGAGCTACACCTGGTACAGAGCTGATGGAGACCAGGAGACTGTTATTGGGACTGGACGGGTTTTAAAAACTGAAGCATTGAATGTTGACAGACCCTTTTTCTGCAAAGCTGAAAATGACCTTGGAGATGGACGTTCTGGAAACAGTGAAATAGATGTTCAATGTAGGTATCATGATGATTCATAGATTGATTCAGTGATTCATAGCTGAAGCTTTATCATGTTTTTATTCCCTTTAGATATTTAACATGGCTTCTGTTGAGTCTTTTTTTTGATTGATGTTTTCTCAACAGATTCTGCTCTTATCGTTTCCTAATAAAGGTTGCCCCTGTTGTGCTTATAAAAAAAAAGAAAAAAAAGGATGTTTAACTGAGCCATAGTAGCATAATATAAACTGGGTGACATAGACAGAATGAATAATAGAATTAAAATAATTTTGTTTTTATCTGAAGTAACGTACAAATGTAAAAAAAAACATTTAATTTCTTTATAAGCATGTTACGATCAAAGTTGTTAAATATTACAGCCACTATGTTGTTTGTTGTTGTTTTTCTGTAATATCTTGTTTACTTCCTTAAATATTAGTGTTTTTTTGGTTTCAGATGTCGAGCCTGGACAGTTTAAGGTCACTTTACCGAAGAAGTTAGAGATCACAGCTGGATCCGTTCTGACCATCCCCTGTTCCTTTGAAATACCGAAGAAATATCAAAGGGACTTGATTTCCAGTTGTGAAGCAATATGGAAAAGTAGAGATGAGGACTTTCAGCAGTAGAGAGAAGCCAAAATTAACCACAATTAAAGAAATGTCAGGAGACTTGACAAAGAAAAACTGCACCACAACCTTCAAAAACGTGTGTCCTGATCAGTCCAATACATATAAATTCAGACTAGAATGTCCAAACCGCCTGAAATATACTTATGATACAACTATTAATATTCTGGTCAAAGGTAGGTTTTAACATCCATTTACTTACAGCTGACTGACAAATAACTGTTTTTTAAAATAAATATTTAGAATTTATATCAATTTACATTTAATACATTCACAAAGCAAATGTCTCTTCCTTCCAGCACTGACTCTGAAACCGTCCAGGCTGGAAGTGAAGGAGGGAACCTCAGTGAGTCTGAGCTGCTCTGCTCCAGCTGTCTGTCTGTCTCATCCTCCAACTCTGACATGGACCTCCAGCCTGGATGACAGTCAGAGGACACTGAAGAAGAATCAGGTCACAACTGAAGTACTGACCTCTGTTCTGAGCTTCACTGCTTCTCACCTCCATCACAGACAGAACTTCTCCTGCTCAGCTGTCTACAGGAAACCAGATGGAGGAACTGAGACTGTTACCAAGAGTTTAACAGCTGTTATTATATGTAAGATTTATCTGTCCTTTCACAGTTTTAAACTCATAACTGAACTGATTTACTATCTTGAATTGAATTTCTGTTCATCTCAAGAACGTGAGTGTGTGTTAACTGATTATTGTAGTATTCAAATCAATTTGGTTCGTGACAGACAAATGTCGAAACTAGAAATATTAAAAACTCTGCAAACTAAATGAAAGTATTATCTGGAGAAACTGCTGTGAGATTCCAGCTGCCAAATGAAATGTATTTGCATCCGTCAGCACTGCAGGGAATTCCTGCACACAGTGGTGAGAAATGTGAGTTTGTGAAGCAGAAACTGTCAACATGCAGGGAAGTTAAACACAAGCTTTGGTGCTCTGCACTTTTGTTTTAGATCCTATGAGAATTAGAAAATATTGAAAACTATTGAAGGGAACAGCCAAAAGGTAAAGAAGAAAAAAAAGTCTAAATTCTTCAGTCTTCCACCTCCAGCTCTGGTACCTGTTTCTTGGTCAGTGCAGATGTTGCCACCATCTTGTAAACCTATGAGGTGCTGTGAGGGACATTATTCTGAATTACCATTCACACACACATAAGAAAACCGAAGCGCCTACTGTATTTTTGCCTTTTGTATCCTGAAATTTATTTCGTAATAAGAGGCAATATTTTCTTGCTGAGGTGTTTCTTAACCTGAAAATTTCATATGTAGAGACGTTTGTAAGAAGAGGTACCACTGTATTACCCAATCGACAGTGCTATCATTTTTCCCTTTTGTACATTAAGTGATTTTATGATTCAGTAGGCTACAAAATTAAAAGATGAGATCACTTACTGTGCTCATTTGAATACGCGTCTCCTCCTCTCATTGTCATCTAGCCCGTTGATTATTGGATTATTGGTTGATTATTCGAATCTTACCTGGATACAGTACTGATATTTTCTGATTGACTGATGTGACTGTACGCAATATTCTGATTGGCTGATGGGTAGTCACTCATATCTAGCTGCTGCTGAGCTATAGTCACAGTGACTTGTGCCGCGTACATAGCGGCAGAACTAGGTGGACAATAAATTATGTTTGATAAGTGAGAAATGCCAGGTCTGGCTTGACACCAGTTGACGGTGGTGGTGGGGGGGCTGATGGGGTCCATCTCTGCAGGCCCCCTCTGCTGGCGCCATTGGCTGTACCATCCCCAGTGACACTTTGCTGCCCCTTCCACCAGAACAGGATTAGCATGTGTACTTTCTTATAATATGCTGCCATCTTGTGGTCACAAATGGTATTGGTATACAATCTGCTAAAAGAAAAGAGAATTGACAAAAGTGATGTTAGAGATGTGGCCAAGACATCCTGTCTGGATTTTCTTTTCTTAAAGTGGTACGTAATATTGAAAGTATCAAAAGCCAATATACAAAACTCATCAGTGTCTTTGAATTTTCATTTTTCAGATTCACCTAAAGAAACCAGAGTTTCTGTCAGTCCATCTGGTCCAGTACTAGAGACCAGAACTGTGACTCTGACATGCAGCAGTGATGCCAACCCTCCAGTAAAGAGCTACACCTGGTACAGAGCTGATGGACACCAGGAGACGTTTGTTGGGACTGGACAGGTTTTAAACATTACAGCATCAATTGTCAACAGGGTCTTTTTCTGCAAAGCTGGAAACGACCTCAGAGATGGACGTTCTAACAACAGTGAAATAGATGTTCAATGTACGTATCAACAAGATTATCTTCACACCTTCATTTTGACGCAATTATGTCTTAAACACAATTTATTTAACCTCAGAAAATATCTAAT
The DNA here is from genome assembly GCA_018398805.1 of Hirundichthys speculiger. Classification (NCBI taxonomy): domain Eukaryota; kingdom Metazoa; phylum Chordata; class Actinopteri; order Beloniformes; family Exocoetidae; genus Hirundichthys; species Hirundichthys speculiger. Next base: position 67,380 of record JAGFBZ010002619.1, on the reverse strand, counting down.
AGTTCCAGTTGACTTTTTTCTCCAAAACAATCCGGTCAAAGTTTATTCTCCATTCAACTGAATGTAGAATACAAACAGAGAATCAAAACTGCTTTTTACTCTCAGACCCTTGCATTGATAAAAATCTGAAGGCTAGATACTAGATAGTACAATGTAAAATAAAAAATTAGGGATGCACGATAAAAACCGATAACCGATAACTTTCAGCTCCTAAAGGCCAATACCGATAACCGAACATATAAGATCATTACATTAATACTATGAACAAAACCAAAAACAGTTTTGACTCTTTAAATGAACAGATATTTATTTTTTCCAACAAAAAACTATTGGCAAGCCTCTCAAACATTTTCATAAAGCTATCAAACAAACCTATTTGATATCTCACATTAACTTAAATAAGGTTCATTACTGACTGATATAAAAAATAAAGGCTTCTTGAACTGATGGAAATACATGCATCAGAATTACAAACTGAAAAAGTTCAGAAGTTTACAAAAAATAAATATACATAGAAAATTAATGCACTGACACAAGTTAGATTCAAACATTTCTACCTTTGCCTGTGGGTCATCTTTGGCAAATTTCTTGGATTTTTCAATAGCCTCGCCAATGTGTGTAAGTCCCGGTGAATTTTTTGTTGCTGGCTTGCTTATGTTAGCGTTAGCGCTAGCTCACGTTAGCATTAGCTCATGTTAGCACTAGCTCACATTAGCGTGATTTCAAAACTTTCAAAAGCGATGGTTACGTTTCAGACGTATCAAAGCTTGTGCTATTTTTCCCTCTTCGAGAATTCGCTTGGAGCATTTGTCACAAATAACCAGTGTTGGGTGTAACGCGATACAAAGTAACGCGTTACTGTAACGGGATTACATTCGACAGTAACGCAGTAATGTACCGCGTTACAGTTGTAATTTGTGTAATCACATTACAGTTACTCTTAGACAAAAAAAATGCGTTACTTTAGTTACTTTAAGCCATGGGTGTCCAGCTCCAGTCCTCGACGGCCGCTGTCCTGCATGTCTTAGATGTTTCCCTGCTTCAGCGCACCTGATTCTAATGAATGGGTCATTAACTGACTTGTGCAGACCTGGATGACAAGATGATTATGATTCATTCATTAGAATCAGGTGTGTTGTGTCAGGAAAACCTCTATGACATCCAGGACAGCGGCCCTCGAGGACCGAGTTTGGACACCCCTGCTTTAAGATGTTCAGCTATATGCAGAGCGGGTGGACAGAAAAAAAAATCAAACATCCTTTTCATGCATGTTCACGGGCTGCGCAACGCTTGTCTGACCTCAGCAACGTGATTTTACGTGACTTAGTGACTGAAGCGCGATTTCATGAAGGTGGAGAAGAAATTATGTTTGAAGAAATGAAGGTTTAAAATGCAGTGGCTGAAAGAAGAAGAGAGGAGAGATGCCTTAAAGACATTGCTGATCACTGAATGCCGTGCTCACCCCCCCGACAAGCAGGTCGTACGTAGGCCTCAGACACCCCCCTCCAGCACAAGTAAGAATGACTTTTTTGACTTTGATGAGGAGGATCTAGCCCCCTACAACCATGAAACTGAAGTCATTGACTATTTGCAGTCGGGGTCAGAGATGGAGATCCTGCACCGTTTCCCCACAATAAAGACTTTATCACTGAAGTACAACACAGCCCCCCCCCTCTAGTGCACCGGTTGAGAGGCTCTTTAGCCTTGGCAGCCTGGTACTGACTCCGAAGAGGAACAGGTTGTCTGACAAACGGTTTGAGAGACTCCTCCAGCTGAGGTATAACCATTTCTTTGATGAGAATGTCGAGTAGGATGAAGAAAAAATCTACTGTAAAGCTATAGTTCACATAATTACAAATTACATTTCATATGTAGTGTTAAGTTATTTTCCTTTGAATTCTCATTCATTGTCTGATATTGTGATGAGAGCCATTGTCTTATTTTATTTAATGATATAATTTAAACAAACTTTGTTTGCACTGGGTGGTTGGAAGGACGACTTCTTTTAAGTTATGTTGTAAAGAAATTCAGTTTGCTGATGCTTACCTCATGGAAATATAAACAGACATTTACTGAGTGAATTAAGATTAGAGTAAAAGCTTTAATCCCAATTTTATTTTGAGACATTTTGCATACAGCAAGTTTTGTTGCCTTTTTTGGCAAATGGTCCTGTAAAGTGATTTTCCAGCTTTGTTGCATTAAAGTGCATAAAAGAGATCTTGTGTATGTCCTCCTCATTAGAATACACATTTGTGCTGATCTCGGCACTGCAGTAATAAAGTTCTAACTATATGTTGTTCATTGGCAATCAAGTTAGGTGCAGCTCAGGTGATATTGCAGAGTAATCCAAAAGTAGTGTAACTAGTAATGTAACTAGTTACTTTCAGCAGCGAGTAACTAAGTAAAGTAAGGGATTACTTTTTTAAAAAGTAACTAGTAATGTGTAATGGATTACTTTTTTTGAGTAACTACCCCAACACTGCAAATAACCAGCGAACTATCTTCTTTGGAAACTTTGAAGAAGTTCCATACCATCGCCACCATGTTGTTTGTTTTTATCAGCACACTGTGGTTCAGTGTGATGGTCTTGGATGTGATGCAGTCATTCTGTACTGCCTCTGGTCTCCCAGTCAGGAAGTCCAACAGTCAGTTTTCCAGAGAGGTGTTGAGCCCCAGCTGGTGCAGTTTGTGAATGAGCTGCTGGGGATGTAAGAAAAGAAAGAAGGTGAAAGTATAAAAAAATAAAAACTGTAGAATTAAAGATGCTGCAGATGTGGACTGTTCAGTGTATGCATCATCGTGAGCACCTTCAAAGCTTGTTCATGTGTATTTTGTCAGCACACGTTTTAATTCAGGTTAGAAATGTGTATTTTACATAGATTCAGCTGAGCATTTTTCTTTTCTCTGCTGCCATTACAGATTCTCCACTGATCCTGGCCTCACCTGATTGTAACAAAACTGCAGACCAGGTCAACTGTTTCTGTGAAACTGAGGGGAATCCTTCTCCTTCTGTACGCTGGTATTTGAACGGCCAACCTGTCAACCAGTCTGAGAAGTTTAAGGTCAGCACAACGCCGCTCAAAGATAAACATCTGAGGAGTGTGATCACTGTTCATCAGCTACAGGAGAAAGATCTTTCCAGCTTGATCTGCCGCAGCTTCAACTCTCTGGGATCAGCGAGTCTCCAGTTTAGTGCCAACAATCTTCAGACTTCTGGTATCTTTTTTTCATTTTTGTCATTAAAGAAGTGAATTAGTTGTGACTGATGTTTTTTTTCACATAATTCTATTTCAATCTGAAACTTCTATTTTGTGTTGCAGGTGGAGGGATGTTTCTGGCATTTATCTTCAAATCTGTGGCTTTACTTGGATTTGGATGTCTTTTACTCTTTTTTATACGGTAGGTGAGCATGTTAGGGAAAAATATAATCATGAAATCAATTAGTATTCTTTTCAGGAAAGTTATTTTAACTTAACCTGACCTCTCTTTTTTGCTTGGGTTTTCATTTTGTGATATTTGGACACATCTTCTGAGTGATGTGAAGTATCTCTCTTCCACACTCAGCAGTGATGACACTGGTATTACTACGTTTCAAATCAATCCGTTCTATCCATCATAGTTTTTCTCAACTGCTCATTGGGGATCTAAATTTCACTTTTTTACTGACCACGCATAACTTTAAATTTACATGATTGTCAGGACTTCCTCGTCTTTGTTGTACCTCAGTTGCTGAACATCTTTCATTGATTCCAGTTTCAGCTCATCACGGTCCACTTTCAGTCAAAAAACTTTCACGTTTGATTTAGATTTCATGTCAGCGTCTAAATTCTTTTGATTTTCTCTGTGGCTTCAGTCTGTGGGTCAACACTTGATCAAACACAAATATGACCGATGTTCTCTTGGGTTTTTTAGGACTCTGAATAAACACTTTAACACCGAGAATCAGCTCACAGATAAAACCAACACCGTAGCTGCAGGTCAAGAGGGAATTGAGCTACTTTGAGGCGAGTGTTTGACTTTACACTTGAAACACAGGTATTTACAGATTATCTGCTTTATCTTAACTGCACCAAAGACTCAATGACGAAATCTTTTTCTTTTTGTTTTAGAAATCCAGCGTGTTTGAAGATGATGAGCTTTCAGCCCAGCCTGCAGCCGTCTCTCAGCCTGAACAGCACAAGCTTATCAAGCTCTGGTGATGAAGAAAGAACCAGTTAAAGATCAAGGAAGCAGCACAAACATGTGATAAACAACTCTGTAATCAGCTTCCTGCTGAAAAAAAAAAAAAGATTGTTTTGCTTTAGTGTTTTGTTGTTGGATGTAATTAAATGCTTAATTAGGGTTCAGGGTTTTTAATGATAATACATTATTAAATAAAGATTTATGTGAGAAAGAAACAGCTGTGTCTCTGGAAGGTTACTTCATGTTTTCTAACTTGTTTTCCCACCTGAAATATTCCTTGACTAGTTTGAGATCATGAGTTGGAGGTCAGTCAACAGCATCTTGCACAGTTGCTGAAGAGCAATTAATAATGTTCATTATTTAAAAAAAAAGAAAAGAAAAAAGCCACATTCAGATAATGAAGCTCTGGCTTCTCTTCTATTCCATTCTACACCCAACTACTGGTAATTTGAAAACCAGTTTCTTGAGCAGCATATCATGTTCATAGAAACATTACTTTTTTTTTCTTTAAGGCAAGATAATTTGCTGATGTCTAAATTAAATGTCTTTAATTACATTTGTCAAACACCACATACAGTCATGGAAAAAATTATTAGACCGCCCTTGTTTTCTTCAGTTTCTTGTTCATTTTAATGCCTGGTACAACTAAAGGTACATTTGTTTGGACAAACATAACGATAACCACAAAGATCATAAGAGTTTTATTTAGGAGCTGATATCTTACCATTTTCCATGGTTTTCTTGATTATAACCTAAATCACTTTTACATCAATAGCTATGGGGTTGTACTACTAAAAACACTGCTTTTATGCATTCAGTGTTTTCTTTTCTGTCTGTTTTAGTCACATGATGACGTTTAGTGGTACCAGGTATTAAAATGAACAAGAAAGTGAAGAAAACATGGTGGTCTAATAATTTTTTCCATGACTGTATATAATACAACAGCTCCTTTAACAACCATGACTTAGTCACAACTACATCTTATATCTTTGATTTGGTCACAGAAAAAATCAATCATGTTCCATTAGTACTTTTTTTGTGTATATTTTTGTTAAACTTTTGCATATTCTATTAATAAAATGGGGGGAAATGCTTAATATAACAGATTCTACTTTTTGTTTTTAATTTTTTTTTTCTTTTTAACTTTGAAAGTTACGTTAAGGATGTTCATTCATGCACATTGTCCAGCATTGTGTGATAACAGGAAAATCCCAAGTGTCACTTAATGACCAGTGCAACAACACATGCACACGTACATGCACATGATGGACACTCTTAAGTTTCTCCTTTTAAAGAGGTTTCATACTAGAATTGTGAGAAATGGATAAAGGCTTTATTATAATTATTAAAAGCTATTTAACTATCATTCAGCAGAAATTACAGTTGCTGTTGTGTTTAATACGGTGTATTAAAGTAAGTATATAAATGGGTAGAAAGAGCTGCTCACTGGGATTTAAAGCTGTAGAGAGAGAGAGAATTATTGTCACAGCATTGTTGGATATTTTAGCATTTAACACAAGTGTCTCAGTTTCTTTCTCTGGATCCCAAGTAATCAAAAGGAGTTTTAATTTCTAACTTTGCAGTGACACATTGTGGTATAACCCTTATAAAACCTTTAAAAGTTTTTTTTTTTTTTTTTTTTTTTTTTTTAACATGGAGATACTAATAATTAGATGACAAGGTGAAACAGTTTTTATCATCAAAAGACCTGGATGAAGACAGGAGACAGTCATCCAGCTCCAGTCTGCCCTCTACTGGTGGTGATGGAACAAAGCCAGCAAACGGATGAGAACTTGAGACTCCCTGGACACCCTGGAGGTTTAGATGTTCATGGAGAGGAGGTGTGTTGCACAGCTGAGGGCTCTGAAAGGCCTGGTGCCTCCAAGCATGGGCAACTCCAGAGTGGAACAAGGTCCAGCCCCTCTCGAGGAGATGGAGTTGACCCTGACTGCATCTGCTCGTTCCTCTCAACCTCACACACGAGCTCAGATTCCTTCAACACCAGAGATGTGACGTTCCACGTCGAGCCAGTTTCAGTCTCCAAGGATCAGGATGCTGAATAAGTCTTAAGAGGGCCTTCCAGGCTGTTAAAACTGGGAACATTCAGGCATAGAAACCCCTCCACCACGACGAAATGGGGACAATTTTGGTTGAATTTGTATTACCAAGGTTTTTTATTTCATATTTGTTTTGTTTATTTGCTTTTTTTTTTTTTTTTTTTATTACATGGCAGTAATGACATGAAGTTTAAAAGTAAGTTTGATGGAGACATTTTATTTTTCTTTTTGGTTTGAAAACATATACATATATATATATATATATATATATATATATATATATATATATATATATATATATATATATATATATATATATATATATATGTATATATATTAAAGCATTTCTTTATGTTCTTTGACAGATACAGTGAGACATACACAAGTAGTTTTATTTATTTTATTTTATTTTTTAAGGTAAATGGTGGGGGTACAGCCAGCAGGGTCAGCAGTGTCAATGAATGCATCCATGTAACAGCAGTTCACACAGAATGATGCTGATGTTAAGCTCTTCTCACATCGATATCAGATGTAAAACAGCAATGCTGTTGAGAAAAGAAGGTTGCACTGAAAGCTATTTCTGATCACCAGTGCATCTCAGTGAAATGTTTTTTTCTTTTTAAAAAAAATGAAGTTCCTTATTTTTACATTAGCTGTGAAAGCCGTCGTTTTAGATTGCAGACTCAGTTAAGAGGAAGCTGACTTCACTGTAGACTTGGAGACAACGTAAGTCATTATATCGTCAACATCATACAGCTGTCATACAGCATTCAAAAAAGGCTAGTTTTAATCATTTTCAAAAGCATGAAGATAAAAAAACACTGGTGAGAGTTCCATTACAAGGAGTGAGATGAAATGAAATGAAAAATACTTTATACTTTATTCATCCCAGAAGGGAAATTCAACGCTGTAGCAAGGGCTCTTCTTCTCTTCTTTTCTAAATTTGGATTAAGAAAATTTTGTACTGAGGTGTGATGGACTGGCCATAAGAGCCTTTGGTATTTAACTTTATGTTTTTTAATCTTTATATCAGTGGCGCGCAAACTGTGGTACGCGTACCACCAGTGGTACGCAAGCGCTCTCTGGTGGTACGCAGGGGAACGTCATGACTTGTCAATGCATGACAATGCATTATAAATACAATGTTTCAAATGAAATTCAGGTGACAATAAATAACCACAATAAGGAATAAACATCTCTCCTGTGTGTTTAAAGCTAATTGATAAGGTATATATGGCTATATTTTAAAATTGGTCATCCTGGTGGTACTCAGAGAGCTCAATAGTTTCTAAGGTGGTACGCAGCATTAAAAGTCTGAGAACCACTGCTGTATATCATTCATGATGTCAAATGAATTGACTTTTCTTTCTTTAATACTGCGACTAAAATGTCACATATATGCGTGTGTGTGTATATATATGTGTGTGTGTGTGTGTGTGTGAGTGTGTGTGTGGATATATATATAGAGAGATAGACTGATATGATGATAGAGAGAGAGGATGATAGATAGCAGACATATATATATACATATATACCACATACTATCTATATATATATTATATATATATATATATATATATATACACACATATATATATATATATATATATATATACACACATATATATATATTATATATATATATATATATATATATATATCTTATCCTCTCTTGCTTTAGTCATCCTTTCCCTCATCATCCTCCTGTGGGTAGTCCTGTTCCTGTTCCTGGTTCAAACCTCATCAGGGGTCTTTCTGTGTAGAGTTTGCATGTTCTCCCTGTGCTTGTGTGGGTTTTCCCCGGGTACTTCCGTTTCCTCCCACAGTCCAAAAACATGCAAGTCAGGTTGATTGGCGGCTCCAAATTGCCCGTAGGAGTGAATGTGATTGTTGTCTACATGTGGCCCTGTGATGGACTGGCGACCTGTCGAGGGTGGACCCCTGCCTTTCACCTAAAGGAGAGCTGGGATAGACTCCAGCAGATCTCCATGACCCTGCCTAGGATTAAGCGGGTATAGATGATGGATGGATATATATTGGGCCGTATTACCACTCGAGCAAAGAGGTTTGAAAGTTTTGTTGAAGGCCAGAAAACGTTATATACAGACTGAATTATTAATGTTGTTCTTGAAATAAAAAAAACTCGACTTTGATGCTGTTATTGAATATAGTGATCCCTTGCCAAATTGCGCTTTAAGTTCCGCGGTTTTAGTTATTCGCGGATTTTTCAGAAATATATAATATAATAAAAAAAATCAAGAAAAAAATTGCGGAAATTTCACAAAAATCCACCCCACAGCAAACAAGAGGCCGCAGCTGCCAGCGAAACGTCAAACGATGACTCACAGCCTCCTGTAAGCAACAGGAGAAACGTAGACGGCGCAGAACTCTAGAATCTAAGCGCTGATTGGCCGAGACCCATCACAGGATGTTGTGCGCGTTCTCTCACAGCGAAAAAATTTTTTTGAGTCAGCCTGGCCCCTTTAAGAAGGTAGCCTTATGGGTAATGATGTGGCCTTATGGGTAATGTAGTGTGTGTGACGTGGGAACCCAGAACAAAAACGTGGTTAGATGAAAAGTGTAGTGAGCATCAACAGCAGCCCAGCGTGTATAGATTTACATTCTCTGTTAACCGACAGGAGCCAAACAATACAACCTGTGTGATGTTACAAGTTCCTGCAGTGTCAGAATAAAGTGCTCGTTTCATGCAGAGAAAACCGGACTTTTTCTTTTGTTCTTTCTGACTTCTTTTGTTGTTGTTGTTAGCGTGTTACCCGCTAATTACGAGCCAAAAATAGCACAGTAGCAGCAGTTTCTTTACTAAGGTTCGGAGACAAATCTTATATTGCAAAGTGAGCCGCCATTTTACTATGAGACAACATCGTCTGCTGTATTTTCTGTGTTCCACCAGAGGGTGCTGTGGAGCGATCTAATAATTCATTTTGACTGCTGTCTGTATTTTGCATTTTTGATTTTATTTTAGATATAAAAAGTATAAAAGGGGTGTTAACGGATAAAAAATGTTAAAAATAGATTGTATTAAATTCTTTGTTAAGCAGTAATGTTAAAACCACTATTCAATCACGTTAAGAAGAATAAAAATAAAATATTAAGAAAAAAGACATTTGAAAAATGCATGAATTTCATGAGTAAATTTCATGAGAATATAAAATATAAGGTGTTTTGTACTAGACAGCCTGTCTAACTATCTACTGTGATGTCCACCCCAGTGGAAGAGCTAACTGCATTGTGTTCTGAACCACACATTTACAGTAAAGTACCACATCATCTCACCCAGTGGCCTTCAAGTGTGTTTATGACTGGGCAGGTACACAGCTGTTGTATATACATATATATATATATATATATATATATATATATATATATATATATATATATATATTATATATACATATATATACATACATTCAGAGAATGTGGGAGGGGTGGAGGCTTCAAAACCCAAAGAGAAAGAGAAAGCTGCCCTCCCAGATGCCAGTGCGACAGGTCAGTGGGGGGATTCCACCACCACCCCCATGCATTGAGATTGGGTATCAAGCCCTAATAACCACATCCAACCTTAACACAAGAGCAGCTGGCCTGAGAGAAAGAATTATATAATCTTGGGGGAACTCAACTATTTTCTACTTTCCAAGAAAAAATAGAGTATCACCTGAATTTCAGTCGGAGAATATGAATGCTCAATATTTTGTTTGGTTTTGCAGTGAACCAAAAGTATTTTCTCCACAACACCAATGCCTTTTCAGTTCATAAATTCCGACTCATAAACTTTTCTCTCCCAAACATCCAGCTTTATAAGTCAACAATTGTAAGTTTATTCTGGCTAACTTGTGATTTTATGTCACAATTTTTGAATTTCTGATCCTGACCAGATGTCCGAACCACCTCAACTGGCTCCTCTCGATGTGAAGCAGAGTCCCTCCCGAGTGACTGAGCCCTATCTGTATGGGAGAGTCCTGCCAGCCTGCAGAGGAAACTCATTTCATCATGATAAAATTAATGTTTGGAAATGTAATTTTAAAGATGCATTGGTTAAAGACATACGACGCACTGAAAATTATGCACATTATGATCACCTGCCATTCATTAATGTTTGCTATGCTGTGGCCCCCCCACACGCTACCTCTATGGCCCACCTCAGCCACCCCAGTAAAACGATCCTGGACACACCACTGGTCAGGACACGCGAGGACATGATATCCCATACTACATGTGCTGTAGCTTGTTCCTCTCCTTCAGGGAACAGAAGTTATAGACATAACTTTATGTTTTAGAATCGTCCAAAAGCCCCAAATGGTAAATGGATGGACTTACATTTCTAAAGCACTTTTCTAGTCTACTGACCACTCAAAGCGCTTTACAGCATGTGTCACATTCACTAGAGCTGGGCAGATCGATCCAAATATCGATAATATCGATACCAACGCTGGTATTGATATCGAATGATACTCATGTAAAAAGATTGATACTAAAGCTTTTTTTTTCTCACCCACAAGCACTGACTGTTGCAAAGTGCGAATTCATTGAAGTCTGTGTCTGACACGTCGCTGTGTTCTCCTTTAGTCCATCAGAGAGCATCCAGGTAGATCAGAGTGGTCAATTTCAGCATCAATTCAAATTAACTTTCAAAGTACATGTTACTTAAGTCATATGTTACTGGAGCAAACTAAAAAAAAAACCATAATTAAGACCTTAAAATACCCAGTACATGTCACGTATCCCACTGAAAGGTGTTATCTAAGACAAAATATCATTAGATAATCTTATTTATCCAACAATGGGGAAATTTGTAGTTAAAGCAACAGGAAAGTTCACTAGAAAACTTTCCTTGGTTGACTAGAAAATACATTATGAACAGAACAATTCAATTCAACTCCAAAGAATATTTACAGAAAAATGTTAATTGTGATAATAAAGTATTTTGCTGTCACCTATAGAGGGTTTTCACCTACGTCACGTTTTGGTCAGTGACCTGGATGCGCAGCCATCTTGGAGGTACTCGGATGTAAACACACCGCTGGATCAATGTAAACAACCATGGATAAAGGATGGATAAACCACAGAAAAGCTCTTCAAAAGACGTTACAGACGCAAAAACATACAGAGAAGGACTTGGTCCATGGGAAAGGGAACAATATTCTGAAAAGTTACAGTTTGTCGGTGGTGCCGATCCGTACGCGTTAGCTCCTTCGTCTTGGAGCAATGACGAGCCGGAGAGCCTCCCTTCGATTGCATACCTACGACATCGTAAACTACCTGGTTTCTACCCGTCATTCCAACAGATGGCACCATATCTGGGTCATCCTTTTGATAAAGACCTTTTACCTGGAATACAATGAGAAATATAGCACATTGTAGCTCTACATTTTAAGAACTGTGTTGCTAGTATAGCTAGGTGGTAGCTTGATATTATCATTAGACTAGAAATTAAGAGCTTTTTCTCTTGATAATTGTTCATGTGTGAAATTAAGAGCTAACAACATTTCACTTTACTTACCTGACACGAAATGGGCCGAAAAATTCGGATGTTGTCCAGATTTTTGCCACGCAGGTCTTGGTTTAGCTTTGCTAACCACAAGCGCCTCCTTTCCTTTAACAACTTCTGGCATTGTTCTTCCTGATTTTTAATAACCTTTGGAAGTCTATAAAACTCCAAGTGTCTCTCGCGGTCTGTCCGGTTGGTACAGCCGAAAACACCGCAATAATTTACAATTTTTCAAATGAAGACGTCCAGTGTGTCCGCTTTGTTTACATTGCCGCGTGCCTCCAAGATGGCGACTTGGATGATGCGCAGATGACGCGCCGTGAAAACCCTCTATAAAGTTTGCTGAAATTGTATTCTAGGTTTTAACAAAATAATCCGAAGACGAAAATCACAAAAACACCAAAAGGCCAGCAGTTTCATGATAGATCAAGCTTAACATGAAAAAGTATCGGTATTGGTATCGGTATCGGTGATACTGGCCCTGTATTTACTTGGTATCGGATCGATACCAAAATTCCCAGTATCGCGCAGCTCTAACATTCACCCATTCACACACACATTCACACACTGATGGCTGAGGCTGCCATGCAAGGTGCCACATGCTCACCAGGAGCAATTTGGGGTTCAGTATCTTGCCCAAGGATACTTCAACATGTAGCCAGGGGAGCATGGGAATCGAACCGGAAACTTTCCAGTTTTCCGGTCCAGGTTGTCTGGACAAATGCAGCAGTAATGACCAGTTTGTACTGGTGCAGCCATCTAGTGGATGCAATGTTGCAGTTCTGGGGTAGCCCCTCTATTGATTTATTAGTAAAATTCAATCTGATTACATATCTCTTTTTACACAAATATTGTCTTAAACAATGTTTTTAAGATGGAGAAAGCATCCTATTTAATATCATTACAGCAGTGGATTTATGGCCTTGATAAATTAATTGCTGAATAAAAATCGTGCAGGAAGTAGCTGCAGCAGAGCAGCAACAGAACTGTCAGAATATATGCAGAAGCTGCCCTGCTGAGGAAAGAAAGACATTATCAAAGACACTGCTAGCTTTAAAGACAGTAGCTGCTCTGCTAGAGAATGAGAGGAAGCTGACAAACACGAGGTGCAAATTCAGCAGCACTCAAGCACACATAGTCCATGAGAGGGATGAAGAGCCTTCCAGTCAGAGAGCTGTGGACAGCAGAGACACTGGTGTTACAGAGAAGGACTGTTGACAGGCATCTGTGGTGACAAGTGCATCTAATTTTAATAAATGTTCACTCAAATTAGGTTCCTCATTTCTAAGATAACATTTGTTCCCTTTTAGAAAGTGGGCTCACTTTGAAGAAGCTGACGGTTCTGCAAACTTCATGAGAATGTAAGTCTTTATATCTTTAACATTATTCAGCTGAAAATGAACAATTACAAACATTTTAATTTAGCGACAATTTACTGTAAATTACAAAGCCTTGTACAGAGAAAGAGGTTTGCTAAAATTAATTAGGACATTAAGGGGACTGAAAAGAGTAGAGAGGGGTACAGGGAGATGCAGCGTAAGGGGAAGGTTCAGGTGGTAAAGACCAAACAAAGGCAGTATGATGATTTGCTGCTGGTTGGACACCAAGGAGGGAGAGACTGACTTACAGTCATGGAAAAAATTATTAGACCACCCTTGTTTTCTTCAGTTTCTTGTTCATTTTAATGCCTGGTACAACTAAAGGTACATTTGTTTGGACAAACATAACGATAACCACAAAGATCATAAGAGTTTTATTTAGGAGCTGATATCTTACCATTTTCCATGGTTTTCTTGATTATAACCTAAATCACTTAAGTTTTTACATCAATAGCTATGGCGTTGTACTGCCAAAAACACTGCTTTTATGCATTCAGTGTTTTCTTTTCTGTCTGTTTAGTCACATGATGACGTTTAGTGGTACCAGGTATTAAAATGAACAAGAAAGTGAAGAAAAATGGTGGTCTAATAATTTTTTCCATGACTGTACATGAGTTTGGCGAGGCAGAGAGACATAGATGGAAAGGATGTGCAACAGGCTGGGATGATTAAGGATAGAGATGGAAATATATTAAGATTTTCGGAGAGTGACGGGAAGGTGGAAAGTAGTTTGAAGAGATAATGAATCAGGAAATGAAAGAATAAAAAATTAGAAGAGGTGACCATTGTGGAACAGGAGGTAGCAAAGTGAAGCTCCAGCAGTGTGGATACACGTGTAGGAGCCCAGAAACACAAACACAACGCTGCTGATGCAGAGACCCTGGTGCATAAAGGAGGCCATTACCAGAGACATTGCTGTTTCAAGATTGTACTGGCAGTGGCTGCTCTGCACCAGTATGGGCGGCAGTGTGAAGATACAAGTGTGAGGTGGAAGTTCACCATCACACACCCACGCTGCCGAGGTAAAACTGGCCTCCCAGTCACTGATACACAGGCAGCACAAATGATGGTGTGAAAAAGAAGGTGCTGCTGACAGCAATTTCTGGTAAAAAGTCTTTTCTCATTTTCATAAATGTTGACTGTTGAAAAAAAGAGGTTCCTCATTTTATCAGTGAGTTCTTGTGCTGTTGTTAGAATGAAAACTCACTTCTGAAAAAGCTGATGTTTCTGCGCACTTCATGTCAGCGTAAGTCTTTATATCTTTAACGCTTAACAAAAACATATTTTTTATAGATCTCAGAATTTATATGAATATAGAAACATGGGTGAATTTTCCATTTCGAATAGTTATTTAACAGAATTTAGACACTTTAAAACTGTTGTTTTGTAGATTGTTGATCTTGAGGGTCTTGTTTTGCTGATTTTTGCTTTTGATTTTTTTCCAGAGCATACCTCTGCCTCTCTAGAACTCAGTCTAGTCTCATTAATCTTTGTCTCCCCAGAATCTGCAGAGTCACACTGCAGTTGAGTTTCAGTTAAGAGTTTTGACAGAAAACTCTAATTTATGCTTTTAATTGAAATATGTTTAAGATGGAAAATCTGACAATCAAGTAAAACAGTTTACAACTGTTCCCTCTGATCTAATCATAGATGCTAAAACGATTAAAGAAAGGCCCTAACCCTGACCCTGCAGCCCCGACAGCACTCAACTTCCCACATTAATGCTGAACAGCTTTCACACGTACTCGTGAAGTTTGAACAAGGTTGACAAGGTTCCTCCCATGTTTACACATGAAACCATTCACACCCCATATCCATTAACAAACACACTTCTGACATGCTTTATTTAAAATGTTCTTATACATAACACTAGAACACATTTACACACATTATGCACATAACACTCATGCACACTATACACAGTATGATTTTACATGCATTATTGAAATTTATTTTAGAGAATTTCAGTTGGAACAGAATGTGGTTGAATAAGAATTAAAATAATCCAGATGAGCAGCAGGTCATATGTTGGACTTTCTCAGATAACTGGTCCAATCCTTTGAGTTAAAAGCACAGTGCTGATATCTGATCATGTTTATAGGAACAGGAACACAAGAACTTCTCAAAGAATCATGAAAACTGATGTGTTTTTCTTGTGTGTGTGTGTTTGTTAAATATTATGCACCAAAACTGTGAACTGTCTTGTTTAATCTGCAGAGTCCTTTAAAAACAAAGATGTCTGCAGCTCTGACTCTCCTTCTTATAGGATGTCTGACGCAGGGTGAGTTACCATCTATTAATGTTTTATTCGTAAACATATTAACAGTTATAGCCATACACTGATTTATTGATCTGAAAATTAATGGCAAAAAATAAATAAGTAAATAAAATAGTGTTTATAGTTGTAAAAACAAATACATTTATCTGTACATTTCAGCTTTATATTTATAATTTTTTCTTGTTTCAGGTGTCCTACCTGAAGGGTGGACAATTACTGTACCAGAGTCTGTAGAGGTCCTGGCTGGATCACCTTTGACCATCTCCTGCTCCTTTGACATAGACAGCAAATATCAATCAGACTTAAATTCTGTTTGCAAATCATTGTGGATAAGTAAAGATGAGAATTCTGTTACCAGTAATTTAAAGATAACTTCAGCTATAAAAAAGACAGGAGACGTAACAAAGAAGAACTGCACCACAACCTTCAGTAACTTGTGTCCTCATCATTCTGATACATATTACTTCAGACTGGATTGTACCAACAACCTGAAATATAATTATGTAACTAAAACTGTGAACATTTTGGTCAAAGGTAAGTTTGAATATTTATGTAATATTTCTGGGGAAATTATATTTGTGGTGTTTTGAATTTAAAACATTTAACTGATCATATTTAAGAAAAAAAAAAAAAGGGAACTTCCTTTTCATCAGTTGGTGAACACATCTCTTCCAGATCCTCCTCGTACACTGACTCTGGAACCGTCCAGGCTGGAGGTGAAGGAGGGAACCTCAGTGAGTCTGAGCTGCTCTGCTCCAGCTGTCTGTCTGTCTCATCCTCCAACTCTGACATGGACCTCCAGCCTGGATGACAGTCAGAGGACACTGAAGAAGAATCAGGACACAACTGAAGTAGTGACCTCTGTTCTGAGCTTCACTGCTTCTCACCTCCATCACAGACAGAAATTCTCCTGCTCAACTGTCTACAGGAAACCAGATGGAGGAACTGAGACTGTTACCAAGAGTTTAACAGCTGTTATTACATGTAAGTTTCATTTGTCCTTTTACACATGTCAATCGGAGGTATAGTAACAGGACCCCCACACTGTCACACACAGTTATAAAATGACATCTAAACTAATATGTTGACTGGCTTCTTGAAATTTAAAAAATAATGGAGAGAATTAAAAAAATAAAGTTTTTACGGTCAAAGAAAAAAACTTGGATAACAAAAGTGAAAAGATGAAAAAATTAATCAAATGAATTTTCAAATTTCTGATCTAAAATTATGGAATATGAAAAGTGATATTTTCTCAGTTTCCTGAGAATCAAACTTAAGAAAAATTTTGTTTGAAAAAGTCTTTTCAAACTTTCAAAGAGAAAGTCTCTTTGATTTATTTATGTTGAGGATATAAAGTGCTTGTTTAGTTATAAAGGGGGTTTAATAAGTGTCCTAAGACAGTTATTAAAAACACAATGAAAAATGGGGCACCAGCTGATAATCAGGAAACAAAGGCTTAATGGTGCAATCAGTCTCAAAATGGCTGTTGTTCTATGCGTGCCAGCCTGTGACCAGGTGTGGCGCTATAGAGCAACAGAGAAGGAGTGAGTCCGAGCACGGACCTTTACAAACAGCAAATGTTACAAACATATGCAAAATTACCACAAAACAAATTCAGCTATAAGAATGACAGGAGACATAACAAAGAAAGACTGTACCACAACCTTCAGTAACTTGAGATCTGGTGACTGTGGAGGTCATTTGGGTTCAGTGAACTCATTGTCATGTTCAAGAAACCAGTCTGAGATGGTTCACCCTATATGACATGGCGTGTTATCCTGCTGGAAGTATCCATCAGAGGATGGTCCACTGTGGTCATAAAGGGATAGACATGGTCAGCAACAATACTCAGGTAGGCTGTGGCTTTGACACAATCCTCAATTGGTACTAATGGGCCCAAAGTGTGCCAGGAAAAGGTGCCTGGTAGCAGAAGGCCCCTTCTCCAAATCTACTTTTAGATATTCTAGGAATGACGAGTAATCCTGCATTCTGAGAGCGGAGAGCTCTATTAAGAGCATAACGTGCTATCAGATCTTGTAGATAATGAGGAGCTAGGCCATTAAAGGCCTTATATGTGGGATGCAGAATTTTAAACTTGATTTGAAATTTCACGGGAAGCCAATGGAGGAAGGATAACATCGCTTATGGTTTTACTGTCAGCACCCTCACTTCTGCATTCTGGATAAGTTGGAGGCTATTAAAGGTGGGGTAGGTGTTCTTTTTTTGCAGCACTTTTTACAATATTGCCTGAAAACCTTTTCACATTACCATTGCACCCACTGAAATAAAATGTTTGCAAAAAAAAAACGAAACGTTTTGATCTGGTCTAGAGGGTATAATCAGAGAAAAACTCTGACCAATCAAAATAGTGATCATCATTACTTTCATTGGCTGCCTAATATGTCCATCAAATATCAATGCACTCCCACCCACCCCTCCCTCCCTCCCTGCGGTTCATGTAGTCGTGAATCGTGTGAAGGCGTGGTTTAGAGGGGTGAGCTGAAGAGGAGGAGGCGGAGCCTTTGGGAGGAGGGAGGGAGTTCTATATTTTCAAAATCTCACTTGAGTTGGATTGCTGGAACCGTTTTTTCAAAGAACACCTACCCAACCTTTAAGCGAGTTTTTCATACATTCTGCCTGCAACACATTACTATAATCCAGTCTGGAACTGACAAATGCATGGATCAATTTTTCTGCATCACCCTGGGAGAGGATGCTCCTAATCTTGGTGATATTTTGGAGATTAAAAAAGGCTGTCTTGCAAACCTGATTAATATGCTGCTTAAATGACATATCCTGATCAAAAATGACTCCAAGGTTTTTTTCACAGCTGTGCTGGAAGCCAGCATAAACACAGTTAATCCATTCCTCAGTTGTTTTGGACCAAAGACAATAACCTCTGTTTTATCCGAATTTAGAAGCAAAAAGTTAGAGGACATCCAGGACTTAATGTCATTAAGACATCCTTGAAGTTTAGCCAACGGTTTTGCTTCTTCTGGTTTCATGGATCAGTACAGCTGCATATCACCAACATAGCAATGAATGTTTATGCCGTGGTTCTGGATAATTTTTCTCAAGGGCAGGATATATAAAGTGAAAAGGATTAGTACTAAACCCTGTGGGACGCCATAGCAGACCCTTGTTCGTGCAGAAGAAACGTCATTATTATGGATGAACTGGAACCTGTTAGATAGGTATGACTTAAACCAGCCTAATGCTGTCCCTTTAATTCCAACAGTGTGCTCTAATCTATGTAGCAAAAGACTGTTATCAACAGTATCAAAAGCAGCACTGAGGTCCAGCAGAACAAGGACATAGACTAATCCATTGTCTGAGGCCATGAGGAGGTCGTTGGTGACTCTAATCAGCGCAGTTTCTGTGCTGTGAGGAGTTCTGAACCCTGACTAAAAAAATTCAAATAGATCATTTCTATGCAGGTGTTCTCCTAACTTCAACTCCCAACTATGCGTTACATTAATACTCAGTCTGCACTACCTGTTCATTTGCACATTTTCATGGCACATCTCGCTCTGCCCTTAATGCAAAAAAGAGCTTGTGTATATATATTTATATTGCAATATTTTTAGTTTAAATTGTTTGTCATATTTTTCCCTTAATTGCATGCACCATCATCGCCACAACAAATTCCTTGTATGTGTAAAATCGTACCTGGCAATAAAGTTGATTCTGATTCTGGTTCTGATTCTGAACTGGCTTGCAACTGATTTTTCCAGAATTTTAGAGATAAATGGAAGGTTGGATATTGGTCGATAGTTTGCCAAAATGTCTGGACTAAGAGATGGTTTCTCAAGCAAAGGTTTTTTTAACTGCAACTTTAAAAACCTGTGGTACATATCCCAATTTTTAGAGATAGGTTAATCAGATCCAAAATTGATGTACCAATAAAGGACATGACATCCTTGAGCAGTCGAGTTGGGATGGGATCCAACAGACACGTAGATGGTTTAGCTTTGCTGATAGTTGAGGTCAACTCAGAGAGGCCCACAAGAAAAACAGTCCAGAGTCAAATCAGAACCAAAAGAAATTAGTGACGCTGCAGGGACGTCCACAGCCATCGACAGTTGGCCTTGGCTAATCTCATCTCTAATTTTGATGATTTTCCCCTAAAAAAGCTCATAAAGTCTTCACTATGGAGAGTACTGCCACTGTTTAACTTAAAGTTTTTTTTTCTCCTGCTGTGGGAGTTTTTTTACTTGCCATTATCCTTGATTTAGATTTAATATTATAATTTTGGTTAATGATATTTGCTTGGGGTCATGCTCTGGGTCTTTGTAAAGCGCCTAGAGACAATTGCCTTTGTAACAGACGCTGTACAAATGAAATTGAATTGAGAGTAGCAGGAATGCATGGACTGACAGAATTGTGACTCTTTGTCAGCCTGGCCACAGTACTGAACAGAAAACATGGATTATATTTGTTCTCTTCTATGATGAATAATAAGATGTTCTAGCTCTGCGTTATGCTCTTTTGTAGACTGTTAAACTATCTTTCCGGGCACGATGGGAGTCAAATCAAAAAATGGGCCACGGGACCGGATTTGATTTTAATATTTAATTTGTCCGGTTTACGTGACCCGGAAGTGGTTTTGTGCGGCAGTTCCGGTAGTGTGTAGGCGCTAGAATAAAATACTTGTTTGATCAAGGACTTATTCAGCAGCGGATTGACACATGCTGAAATTTCCTGCACGTTGCAGCAGATGTGGTATCCTGAAATGAAGTCTCATGAGGCATCGAACCATTTGAGCCGATCGGTTTCAGAAAGGGTTCATTACTAGAAGCTTCATGTGCACACGACACCACCTACTGGCCGAGTGTATAATCACAGGCAGCTGGATCTCAACCACAACTGTTGGTGGAGGATTGAATATTTGTCTGTCATGGCCCTCGGGAATGATTATGAATTACAAAGAACATCAATGACTATGAATTACAAAGAATGCATGGCCAAATAAATTCTCTACATACATTATCACATATGTGTATAATAAAATATGCCATGGATGTATTCTGTGTATGTAAAGTTTCCCAGTATTGAAGTATCATATATGGCTGGTTATGTAATAATGTTTTTTTTTTTTTTTTGTTTTTTTTTTTTGTCACTTTAGGAGAATAACATGGGCCTGAGTAGGCAGAGGACAGTGAAAGTGCTGGTCAAACTAGGAAGATGGAACTGAGTATGTTTGTGTAACTTGAACAGTGATGTACAGGACAGGGGAAACTTAAGTCATTTTTATTAAGAAGTAACAATCTCTCAACAGGTTTTCAGCGATTCCTTTTTTTTTTTACACAACCTCTCTGGCCTTTCACATGGTACAGAAGATGTTGTTGTGCACAAAGGCGCAAATAATATTTTCAAAAAGGGAGGTTGTCTGATAATCGAGGTCAAAACTTTTCTATTGTCGTTACACATCTGCGCCACTAGATGGCGCTGCACCGACGTAAACAGTAGGTGAATGGAGCATCACAGTGAACGGATGGAACAAATCTAATGATAAATGGAATAACCACGCGATGGCTCGAACAAAGGGGCTTGACATTTTTGATGCAGCCCAGTTGTTTTTTTGTTTTTTTTCTGTTTTTGTTTTTTAGACAGACTGAATTGTTAATATTGCTACCCAAGTTGGTACCGGAACTGCCGCGCACGAAGCCAATTCCGGGTCACGTAAACCAGATTCTAACCATCCCAGCTTGAGATGGTTAGAATAAGCGTGAGGCTTTCGAATGTATTATAACTGTATTTAGGTTTTGCTTATACTTGTAGGCTGGAGTTGTAGACAGCTGCTACTCCTCCACCTTGACCAGTACTCCGGGGAATATGATAATTAATATAACCTGGCTACTTAGCCTTATTTAAGCTCACATACTCTCCCTCTTGTAGCCATGTTTCTGATAAGCAGAAGACATCGCAACGAGTCTTAGTAATAAGATCATTGATTAACAGAGCCTTAGCGCCAAGAGACCTTACATTCAGTAGTCTAATTACAAGGTCTCTTGGCTCCAAATGTCTGACAGTTTTTAAAAAAAATCAATTTGTTTTGGTTAACGCCTCTATCATGTCCCGCTAAGTAGACTTTTGGAAGATGGGGAATTGACACCAATTCTATGTTTTCGATCGGGACCATGTTAACATTAGCAGCTACACGATTGATTTCTCTGTTTTTAGTGGTCGGGGGCAGTCCTCAAAAAGCAGCAGAGAAGCATGTAAAACTGCAGCTCTGCATCCTGGCCTCCGCCCTAGACTGTCAGGGGGAGCGTCCAAGAGAATAGGCCAAATTCCTAGAAATAAGAGCTGCACCATCCCTGGTGGGATGAATGCCGTCTCTTCTAATCCCAAAATGTCTGCCAATTGTCAATAAACCCCACATTGTTTGCTGGACACCACCACGACACCCAGCGATGGGCATGCGGCTAAACATAACACTGGTCAAATTAGGAAGGGGACCAGAGAAAACTACGGAGTCCGACATGCTCTTTGCATATTTACACACTGACTCAATATTAACTTTAGTGACCTTCGACTGACGTAGCCAGGTGTCATTAGCGCCAACATGTATAATAACTGTACTGTACTTATGATTGCTCTTTGCCAGCAGCTTCAAATTTGCCTCGATGTCGCCCGCTCTGGCTCCAGGGATACACCTAACTATGGTCACTAAAGTCGGCCTCACATATCGAAAAATAGAGTCGCCAATCAGTAGGGTGGGTTTCTCAACGGGTGTGTCACTGAGTGGGGAAGAACAGTTTGATAAGAGAAATGATTGCAATCCACGTACCTTTGTTTTGGGCTGCGCTTGCGTCAAACCGTCACACGGCCGCCCTGACTGGCCTGCTGCATGGGTGCCGCAGGGGAACTGCTAGCTGCAGCAACACCAGGCTGCTCCACTAGCCTATGCTAGCTATGCTAGCCTGACTACCTGTTGCATCTAACAGACTATGGTCTGGTCGGTGGAACTGAGCCTCTAGCTCACTGAGCCTCGCCTCCAGAGCTGTGAATAAACTACACTTTACGCATTTACCATTCTCGCTAAAGGAGGCAGAGAGATAACTAAACATTTCACACATTGAGCAGTTGGAGGGGGAAACAAAGGGAGCGGAGGAAGCTATGCTAAGAAGCTGGTAGGCTAATAAGCTTAAGAACCTGTGATTCGCGGCAGTGATAATCCCAGGGGAAAAGTGCGAAATGGAACTACATGCAAGTGCTCAGTTACAATTTACAACAATAGTGTTATCACTAAATTGGGTTTAGTTTTAATATTTAAAAGGTTGAAAGAATCAGAGCCCATGACACCGTTCAAACCACCGGCAGGAAGTGACGCAATTGATGCAATACATTACCCAGCCTGAACAGTTGATACAAGGCAGGATGGACCCATGCTTTCATGCTCTTGACACCAAATTCTGACCCTACCATCCAAATGTCACAGCAGAAATCCAGACTCGTCAGACCAGGCAACATTTTTCCATTCTATTGTTCTATTGTTCTATTTTGGTAAGCCTGTGTGAATTATAGCCTCAGTTTCCTGTTCTTAACTGACAGGTGTGGCACCTGGTGTGGTTCTGCTGCTGTAGCCATCTGCCTCAAGGTTCCACATGTTGTGAATTCAGAGATGCTCTTCTGCAGACCTCGGCTGTAATGAATGGATTTTTGAGTCACAGTTACCTTCCTATCAGCTCGAACCAGTCTGGTCATTCTCCTCTGACCTCTGGCATCAACAAAGAATTTGCACCCACAGAACTGCTGCTCACTGGATATTTTCTCTTTTTCGGACCATTCTCTGTGAACTCTAGAGATGGTTCTGCGTTAATATTCCAGTAGATCAGCAGTTTCTGAAATACTAAGACCAGCCCGTCTGGCACCAACAACCATGTCATGTTCAAAGTCACTTGAATCACCTTTCTTCCCCATTCTGATGGTGGTTTGAACTGCATCAGATCATCTTGACCAGGTCTACAGGCCTGAATGCATTGAGTTGCTGCCATGTGATTGGCTGATTAGAAATTATATCAGATATATATATATCAGAATTTATTAACACAAGTAATAAAAATGAACAACCACTTGGATCATGATTCTGTTATTTACTAAATGAGACTACAACTAAACTAACATAAGCAAACAAACATGAAATAGGACAAAAATGTCAATATATGTACATATGTGTCAGGGGAAAATTTAGATGTGTCTGTGTATTATTGTCTGTGAAAAAAACATGGCCTCCAACCCACATGGTGGTGATGGACTGTAACAATGGCTGCACAGCTAATAGGAGGAGCCACAAGATGGTGGGAGAGGTCATGTAGTGGCCTTGACAAATTGTATGTCGCATAAGTTTAGAACTGGACCATCAGTCCCACTGTTACTGTGAACTGCGTTGATGTGTTTTTTTTTCTTATTGCGGAAAGCAACTTTCATCTCAGTTTCCCAGTTTAAAGATCAGAGCAGCATTGTGAAATTGGCCTCACATCAGTGCGTCTGTGGGGAAACGACAGAGTCGCTGCTACTGCTGCTTGCTAGAAAACACTCTAGCTTTGTTGATTTTACTCTGTTCTTTCTTTTCTCTTCTTTTACTAACCACACCACAATTACCACCAGTAGAGGACTCCTGCTTTGTCCTCAGCCATCTTGGGCACGACTCGTCACCACATGATCTCAACTGTCCCTATAGTTACCACATGGGTCAGAAGACATCTTGATCACGGGGGCAATGCCACCACGTAACCTCTCCTGCCATCTTGTGGCTCCTCCCACTCGCTGGGCAGCCATTGTTACAATCTGTCACCACCACATGGGTTGGAGAACAGCTTGTTCCTTCGACATTGATACACACACACATACCAATATTTTCCCTGACACATATGAACATATATTGACATTTTCATCCTATTTCATGTTTGTTTGCTTATGTTAGTCTAGTTGTCGTATTGTTTAGTAGATATCAGAATCTTGATCCAAGTGTTTGTTCTTTAATGCTTGTGTTAATAAATTCTGATATACACTAATGAGAGAAGTTGTTTTGTGGTAATTTTTGCATGTGTTTGTAACATTTACTGGTTATAAAGGTCTGTGCTCGGACTCACTTCTTCTCTGTTGCTCTATAGCGCCACACCTGGTCACAGGTTGGCACACAAAGAACAACAGCCATTTTAAGACTGATTGAACCGTTTAGTCTTTGTTTCATAATTATCAGGTGGTGCCCCATTTTAATGTATTAATTTTGTGAATACATTTCTTGTGTTTTTAATAACTGTCTTAGGACACTTATAGTATATTTATAAACCCTCTTAATAACTAAACAAGCACTTTATATCCCAACACATAATATCAATGTTATTTTTATTAAAACAAAAACTAAGATGAAATCATCTTAGTTTTTGACTTAGTCATCATAGACATAAAATGTCATTAGTAAATTAGTTAGATACATCTATACCATCAAAGTAAATTCATGTGGTCTTTTTTTCAGTTAAGTTCAATTCAATCCATTTCACTTGTATAGAACCAAATCACTATAAAGTCATCTCAAAGCACTTAAGCATTTTAACAAGTTTTTCAAAGTTTAAAACGGTATTTTTAAAGTTTACCCCTAACCCTAACCCTAACCCTTCTTTATTATTACGTGTGTTTTTGCCGGCGTTTATCTGTCTGTCTGTCTGTGTTCAAGATAACTCAATAAGTTATAGATGGATTTTGATGAAATTTTCAGGAGTCAGAAATGTGAAAAGGAAGCACTGATTTCATTTTGGGTGTGATCCGGAAGAAATCCTGGATTCTGGATCACTTTCAAATTTTCGATAACATTGCGGTCAATGGGGCCAAAAACTTTGTTTCTCAATATCTCCGTTATTTATTGCTCAAAACTCATGAAATTTGACTCAGGGATTGACAATGGGAACCTCTATCAAACTTCAAAGGCTGATCCGGATCTGATTGTCAACGCGGATTTTATCGCAATCTGTAAATCACTATATGGGGGAATTGTTGCACTTGCCGGTGGTCTGCGCTCTCCGAGTGCTTTTCTATTTTTTTTTTCTTATTTTCTTTCCCTTAGTCATTAAATATTTAAACCTTAATCAAAAGCTCCACAGGAATACAAACACAGAAAAATCAATATGCTTTTAATCTTCCACCTTTGAATTCTAGAATTCCAGATGTTGTGGATGTTGGGAAGTCATCCTGCTGTGGGTGTTGAGCATAACTATGATCTGAAACAACACTTGTTTTTAACACATGGAACATTTGGAATATAATACAACATCCATTATACAGTAATGTATATCTTTGTCTTTTTATTTTTTAGATTCACCTAAAAACACCATAGTTTACGTCAGACCATCTGGTCCAGTACTAGAGACCAGAACTGTGACTCTGACATGCAGCAGTGATGCCAACCCTCCAGTAAAGAACTACACCTGGTACAGAGCTGATGGACACCAGGAGACTCTTATTGGGACTGGACGGGTTTTAACAACTGAAGCATTGAATGTTGACAGACCCTTTTTCTGCAAAGCTGGAAATGACCTCGGAGATGGACGTTCTGGAAACAGTGAAATAGGTGTTCAATGTAGGTATCATGATGATTCATAGATTGATTCAGTGATTTATAGCTGAAGCTTTATCATGTTTTTATTCCCTTTAGATATTTAACATGGTTTCTGTTGACTCTTTTTTTTTATTGTAATATTTTCTCAACAGACTCTGCTCTTATCGTTTCCTAAAAAAGGTTCCCTGAAAAAAAAAAAAAAAAGGATGTTTAACTGAGCCACAGTAGCATAATACAAACTAGGTGTCATAGACAGAATGAATAATAGAATTAAAATAATTTTGTTTTTATCTGAAGTAATGTGGAGATGTAAATAAACATTTAATTTTTTAATAAGCATATTACGATCAAAGTTGTAGAATATTGCAGCTACTATGTTGTTCGTTTGTTGTTTTTCAGTAATATCTCATTTACTTAATTAAATATTAGTGTTTTTTTTGGTTTCAGATGTCGAGCCTGGACAGTTTAAGGTCACTATGCCGGAGAGTATAGAGATCACAGCTGGATCTGTTCTGACCATCCCCTGTTCCTTTGAAATAAAGAAGCAATATCATAGGGACTTGATTTCCAGTTGTGAAGCATTATGGAAAAGAACAGATGAGAACATCAACAGTAGAGAGAAGCCAAAATTAACCACAATTAAAGAAATGTCAGGAGACTTGACAAAGAAAAACTGCACCACAACCTTCAAAAACCTTTGTCCTGATCAGTCCAATGAATATAAATTCAGACTGGAATGTCCAAACCGCCTGCTATATACTTATGATACAACTATTAATATTTTGGTCAAAGGTAGGTTTTAACATCCATTTACATACAGCTGACTGACAAATAACTGTTTTTTTAAATAAATATTTACAATTTATATCAATTTACATTTAATACATTTACAAAGCACATGTCTCTTCCTTCCAGCACTGACTCTGGAACCGTCCAGGCTGGAAGTGAAGGAGGGAACCTCAGTGAGTCTGAGCTGCTCTGCTCCAGCTGTCTGTCTGTCTCATCCTCCAACTCTGACATGGACCTCCAGCCTGGATGACAGTCAGAGGACACTGAAGAAGAATCAGGACACAACTGAAGTAGTGACCTCTGTTCTGAGCTTCACTGCTTCTCACCTCCATCACAGACAGAACTTCTCCTGCTCAGCTGTCTACAGGAAACCAGATGGAGGAACTGAGACTGTTACTGAGAGTTTAACAGCTGTTATTACATGTAAGTTTTATTTGTCCTTACACAGTTTTAAACTCATAACTGAACTGATTTATTATCTAAACTCCAGCACCTACCTCACCTCTGCTCCTTGCATCCTCACTGTTCTGCTTACTTCCCTGTCATGTATTCTGTCTCTCCCACTTCTCTCTAGCTCTTCTCTCATCACTTCTAAAGCTTTCCCTTCACCTGCTCTCTACCACCACTTCAAACCACAATCTCATCCACAAACGTTATGGTCCATGGAGACTCGCATCAACATATCTATCACCAGAGCAAACAGGAAGCGACTCAGAGCTGATCTTGATGTAGACCTACTTTCACCTGAAACCCATCTGTTAATCCTACTCCACACTTCACTGCTTTCATGCTGCGCTCACATCTGCCATATACCACTTTATCATTGACTTCTGGTTCTCCACAGACTTCCTCATGAAATATCAAAATTCCTTCCTCAGCATTGTGTTTTTTGCTTTGTCTAAACCTGTAAAGATGTCCTGCAACTCCTTTTGACCTTCCTTGTACCTCTCCAGCATCCTCAAACCAAAGACTGGTGCTCTTTCTTGGCATGAAACCATACTGCTGCTCACAAATTGGGATCATCTTTCTTGACCTACATTTCTTATTATTCTGGGCATCACAGTACAAATTGCCTCCATTCCTCATTCTTCATTCTTTCTCTCTCCAAAAATGCTCTTGAACAATCTAGTTTATTACTGGGTTGACTTTAATGTGACACCTATCAAGCATAAAATGACCACTGTCAGGTAACGCAAGGAAACGGAACTCATCTTGTTGCACTGCAAAGTTCTGCTGGGAAAACCTGCATTTTGCATTCACATTAATACTCTTTTGACACTTGGCACACAGAGCCTAAAGATCGATTGATAACATCTCAGTACTAGAAACTCCAGGACAACTCCAGATATTCTTTGTCCAGACCCTGACTGCTCAGTTCTTTTGAGAACACAAGGAGGACTTTCTCATTATGAAGTGGGTGGTCTTAATGTCATGCTCGATCAGTGTATGCATTAATTAGGGCTGGGCAAGTTAATGCGTTATTATCGCGTTAACGCATTACTTCATTAACGCCGACATTTATTTTATCGCGCGTTAACGCATGTTGCTCACATGCTTTTGTTTTGAAAAGTCTG
This sequence comes from Hirundichthys speculiger, assembly GCA_018398805.1. Classification (NCBI taxonomy): domain Eukaryota; kingdom Metazoa; phylum Chordata; class Actinopteri; order Beloniformes; family Exocoetidae; genus Hirundichthys; species Hirundichthys speculiger. The sequence goes on along the minus strand of JAGFBZ010002619.1, from coordinate 39,054 downwards.
TTACTGGCTGCTGCGGAACCGGAAAACAGTAAACATAAGGAAGAGCTAAAACAGACATGAACGGTAAAGAACGGTAAAAATCCGTGAACTTTACAGTTCTTTGTGTAGCAACTTAGGTAGCGATATTAACAATTATGTCTACGAAAAAAAAAAAAAATTGAACAAGCGTGAACCCTCCCATCCAAACCTGCTGATCGCCGAACAGAAACACCAAGAACCCTCAGGGAAGTATTGATGGTACAGCATGTCCTGTAATACCAGTTTGTCCCTCTACTGGTATTAAAAGACATGCTGAACCATCCCCAGCGACACTTTGCGATCTCTTCCACCAGAACAGGACTGGGACATGAACTTTCTTATGATGTGCTGCCACCTTGTGGTCACAAATGGTATTGCTGGATAGAGTAGTTTTAGGAGGACAACGTCAACATCAAACAATTAACAACTTTGCACGAGGGAAGCAAACTAAATTAATCATTTGCATCCAGACCAAATGTCCCAGGGAGGCTACAAATCCCTCGTTCAAAATCTGCTGAAAGAAAAGAGAGTTGACATAAGTGATGTTAGAGATGTGGCCAAGACATCCTGTCTGGATTTTTTTTTTCTTAAAAAATGGTGCGTAATATTGGAAAGTATCACAAGCCATTATACAAAACTCATCAGTGTCTTTGAATTTTCATTTTTCAGATTCACCTAAAGACACCAGAGTTTCCATCAGTCCATCTGGTCCAGTACCAGAGACCAGAACTGTGACTCTGACATGCAGCAGTGATGCCAACCCTCCAGTAAAGAACTACACCTGGTACAGAGCTGATGGAGACCAGGAGACTCTTATTGGGACTGGACGGGTTTTAAACATTACAGCATCAATTGTCAACAGGATCTTTTTCTGCAAAGCTGGAAACGACCTCGGAGTTGGACGTTCTAACAACAGTGAAATAGATGTTCAATGTACGTATCAACAAGATTCTCTTTACACATTAATTGTCACACAATTATGTCGTCAACACAATTTATTTTATTACCAAAAATATCATATAATATAGTTCCAGTTTTCTTTTTTCTTTATGATCTGAGATTAAGTTGAAGTTTATTCTCAATTCAACTGCATGTAGAATACGAACAAGACTGAAACTGCTTTACTCTCAGACCCTTGCACTGATAAAACTCTGAAGACCAAAAAAAAAAAATATATAAAATAAAATACAAATAGGAGCATGTAAAAATAAACCAAGATCAAAGTCAAGTGGAAAATAAGCATTAAAAAAGATCTTAAGGCACAGAGCAGCTTAGTATACAAAACAGTATATAAACAGTTCAAATATATTGGATGGTAGTGCAGTTACTGAGCTTATCAGTCTATTTAAAGTGTCAGTGGTGCAGAAATCAGTGACCCTGTGTTCAGTGTGATGGTCTTGGATGTGATGCAGTCATCCTGTACTGCCTCTGGTCTCCCAGTCAGGAAGTCCAACAGTCAGAGAGGTGTTGAGCCCCAGCTGGTGCAGTTTGTGAATGAGCTGCTGGGGGATGTAAGAAAAGAAAGAAGGTGAAATATATGAAAAAAAAACTGTAGAATTAAAGATGCTGCAGATCTGGACTGTTCAGTGTATGCATCATCGTGAGCACCTTCACAGCTGTGTGTGTATTTTGTCAGCACATGTTTTAATTCAGGTTAGAAATGTGTATTTTACATAGATTCAGCTGAGCATTTTCTCTGCTGCCATTACAGATTCTCCACTGATCCTGGCCTCACCTGATTGTAACAAAACTGCAGACCAGGTCAGCTGTTTCTGTGAAACTGAGGGGAATCCTTCTCCTTCTGTACGCTGGTATTTGAACGGCCTACCTGTCAACCAGCCGGAGAAGTTTAAGGTCAGCACCAGGCCGCTCAAAGATAAACATCTGAGGAGTGTGATCACTGTTCATCAGCCACAGAAGAAAGATCTTTCCAGCTTGCTCTGCTGCAGTTTCAACTCTCTGGGATCTGCTAGTTTCCAGTTTTGTGCCAACAGTCTTCAGACCTCAGCAGAGAGACAAGGTCTGTATTATGTGCCACTCTGAATGTTTTCAAAAACTAAACTTCAGCTAAGTATTTCATACCATGTATCACCAGGTTGGATGAAGCAGAGGAAAAGATTCTCCTCTATTTTTCCTAGTGTGATGGTGTTTTCTGAGATGTCCACCTCGTGTCTACCACAAAACAGGCTTCTTTTAGTGGTCAGACAGGTTTTGGTAGTGGTTAATAATTAGTACTAGTGCCAGTCATCTTTCATAAACTGCCTATTTCTTAACTTTATCCATGCCCATGCCACATATTCTGTGGTTTTGAACATCCATTTCAGAAAAAGAAAACATCACTTCTAAACATTTAAATGGCTCACGAGAATCAATGGCCCAACAACAGCTAATAAGCCTTAAATTTCCCACCAGTCAGCTAGAACGGAAGAAACATTTAGGTTGATATGTGAAGTATATTTGAGAAAACACACGCACAAAAGAGTTTCATGATGCAAGTGTAGGAGGACTCAAATCAATGAGAGTAGTGAGGCCGGAGAAGGAACAATATCCTTGAATTGGGTTCAACTGGAATACTGCAGAAATTGTATCCACTGGGTGGCAGCAGCAGTTGAAACTGGTCGTTACGGCTGCATTTAGGGCCTTAAAAAGATACCAAAACTTCTGGTTTTGAATGCAACATGACGAAAACGTTACAAAACTCCCTCTGATTCAGAAGGTACTGATTTCGTGCAACAGGGAAGAACATTGATGTGCTTCACCTCATAAGAAATTCCAAGCTGTCATTCCTGTCATTTTGGCAAAGAGAAGGTCATCACTGATGGCAACAAGAGTGGTGGTCCTGTCTACTTTTCCTGGGATAACTGGAGGAAGCCATTAGCACAGATAGGCACGGGTCTGCAAAAACCCCAGAAGAACATGAGGTCGGCCCCCTTACAAGTCATATTTGATGGTACCTGGGTAGCAGCTATTAACTAAAAGAACTGCTGCTGCAGGATTTTTAAAAACAAACTTGGTTTCAGAGAAAAGGAGTGCAAACAAAAGAACATGGGAACAACGCAAAAATGGCGAATGGACAAGACAAAAGTGTTGTTCGTAGTTGCAGTGCAGTGAGATGGTTACACCTTCTTACCAGAGGTGTCGCTGTGGGAATGTGAGTGGAGCAGCAGAGGGTGAGTTAGGACAAAGAAGAGGAGAGAAGAAGACAGAGAGCCTGTATGAATAAATGTTAATAAATTATATGACATCTTCTCGAAGATTCAATATATCCAAAAGCAATGGTACGAGACAAGTCTATGTATACACTTGCACATACTAAGGTAAATACTTGAATAACAGGTGAGAAAGAAAGAAAGAAAGAAAGATAGCACCCCTCCACAGGTGGAAAAAATTAAATAATTATGTTAACATTAAATAACATTTTGGAGGAGCCTCTATTATTAAGGCTTCAACTTGATTTGCTCTTAGTTTTGGTATCAGCATGGTCGAACCAAAGAGCTTTTTGAGGACTTCAGGGAGATGATTATAATAGCGAATGAGTTTGGGAAATAAGTCACACCACTATGTGTAAGATATTTCTCAAGTGGATGCCACTTAAAACTATATAAATAGATGTTATTATTACTGTTATTACTAGGATGAAACTATTTAATGTTGAGTCCTTGTTTTTCACATAAATATACAGTTTCATCTTAAACTTGTGTTTCGTATTTCAGGTCAAGTGCTGCTGCTTGTGTTCATCACCACATCTGTAGTGTTACTAGCAACAGCTTGTGCTCTGTTTGTTATATGGTAAGTTAGCAAAATATATCACTCATCCTGAAAAGTGGCTGTTAAATGAATGATTGTAGGTTTTGGTAACTCTAGTAAAATTGTTCAACTAACTTTACTTGTCTCCGGTTTGTCTAGGACTAGTGTGAGTACTGATTCTGTTCAGTCAGTGGATGTTTGTTTTCATGTGACAAAATAATTTATAATAATAATTTATAATAATAATAATAATTTATAATACATCTTATCCAAAGACAACATGTATTAAATTGTTTACACTTACAATCTTTGTGGATGAGAAAGAAATGATAGTTAGCCCTCCATTAAGCACTGATTTTCAAATACATGTGTGATATTTATGAGCACTAATCTCCATCGTATTGCTCTCAAGACTGAAAGTTGTTTTTTTTAATGTTCTTAAGAACATTTCTCTTTAACTTTTTAATGATCATCCCATAAAACTTGAGCTCACGTGACTATTTAACCTCTTTGTCACAGCTTAGTCATGTGACAAGATTCCACATGGAAAAGAAAATTGCAGTTCATCGACTGACCACCAGGGTCTGTTCCAAAAGCGAGTCAGTCTCCGTGGACACGTGTTGAAGTGTTAAGAGCACATTTAAGGCGTAGTTGTGGCTACATTTAGGCTATGATGTTAATGGTTAACATTTTTAGTAAAGTAAACTTAATGTCTGGAGCTGTGAACATATTGTAAAGAGGGAATAATTCATTTTTTAAATATAAATGTTGTAGCTTTACTGTAGTAATGGAGCATTTAGTTTGCTGTTTAGTTTTAGTTTGTGGCCACTAACCCAGGCAGCAGCCAGAACAGCCAGCTCCTCCAGCTGAACCCCCCTTCAGGTTGGTTTGGACCCTTCCAGACTGACTAACAGGACTGTTGGCCAATAACAAACCAGCTACTTTTGTTATTCTCATTTAGCTGAGCCTGACTTCAGGCCAAATTAAAACGACCAACCTTTATCAGTCATTTAAATTATATCCAATTTCAGTGATGATTTCTTTTTGCTTCATTCTATGTGGTCTCATTATGTGGGTCGGTGCACCAGAATAACTTTTGTGGTGGATGTTCTCTTGTATTTTTCAGGGCTGTGAGTAATGGCCATAACCTCAAGAGTCAACCCACAGGTGAACCCAACACCGCTGCTGCAGTTCAGCTCCAAATTAGAGAGGGATGTGAGGTACATTGGATTGTGTTTTAGGCTTTATTCTTCATACTTGATACACAGTTATTAGTAGATCCGTTGAGGTCAATTAAATTTAAGCCATAAGTGCTCATCTTTCCTTTTTCATTGTAGCCACCCAGTTTGAAGGAAGTGATTTATGCCAGCACCAGTGAAATGAGGCAGGAAGACGTGGCCCAACCTACTGGCTGGATCTCAGCCAAACAGCACGAGCTTGCAAAACTCTGACAGTGCAGAAGAAGCCAGTAAAAGCTCAGGGAACAAGAGCGAAGATGCGGTTTACTCTACTGTGAACTGGAGGACCAAGAGCAAGAAAAAGAGCGAGGAGAATTCTGCAGACACCGGTAAATCTGGTGGCTCCCATATGGAGGAGGAGAAGTGTGAGGCAGGGGGTGTTTGCAGAAGTTTCATGGACAATGCTCTGGAGATGGGGAATCTGTATGAAGAAATGGGGCCTAAAAATGCCAGAAAGGAAGTGGACTGTGAATACGCTCAAGTTAAATTTAAAAAGAAGTCTGCTTAGCTCACATGGATACCAGATCTATTTTGGTCTTGTTGCCCAAAAAGCAGTTGTCTGTTTTCTTGTAGGTTATAATTAAAACTATGTATTGGACATGTAGATGGAAATAGAAATTTGATAATGTCCCCTTTTTCTTCGAGGATATAGACATTTTAATGATGGTCAGTTAGTGGAACCTGCTTCTTTGACGAACATACTGGTGAACCTACAGCTGCCTGTCTGAATGGTTACTTCTTATACTCTGACTCACTTGACGATAGAAATTGTTCTCTGACAGGTCCCACAAACTTGGAGGGTGTGTTCCACATTTCCCAAAGACTTAATAACAGTGATCATGATTCTTAGGAATGCCAGATTTTGAAACCAAATATCTGGGTAACCTTTCCTCATTAATACACATCCATCTACCTACATGCTCTTCTTACAAAATGTTGGTTAGTATACTTTGTTTAAAGGAAACATATTAATACACCTTTATTTTTATTTGTTTTGACAAGTTGAAATATTTTCCTGTAGTCCGAATGAAATCAAATGGTTTTGTCAAAACATCACAACTACTTTACACAACAGCTCAGTTTTCAACCACATCTTTACAAAACAGCAGGTTGAGTCAAAACTCAGCTCCACGTTACCTTTCTCCTCTGAGGAGTGTGCATCTTTCAAAATCTTTATTCAGCTTGATGCCACTCTCTATGAGGTACAGTAAAAACAGCAGGGTGTGCAAATGTAGGTAGGTGAAGATGAGGAAGCTGAATAATAGCCCTCTGGTTCTGTGATGTAATACATATTTACATATTTACAGACCGATTCAGTGCCAAACAAAGTGATAGGTTTGTTTAATATTGCAGTTTTTATTTTGCTTTCATGCACATTCATTTTATATTTTTTGTGAGATCCTTTTGTATTCTTTATTGTGAATGCTTATTTCATTTTATTTACTTTTGTATTTAACCTGTTGTATATACAAAGGAAAAGATACCTTTTGATTATTATTATTATTAGTAGTATTAGTTGGTCTTTTGATGTTGTTTTAAATGTACGGTAAAGTAATATTTTACGTGCTACAGTAAAGTACAACTATAAAGTTGTACATTATGTGCTAATTTACTATCAGCTAAACCACACAGACACTGAAAATGTCTGTTTGGTGCAGGTGAGAGTGAATTTATGTGTTACACACCTCAAGAAGGAGATTTGATGATGGGTGCAAAAAGTCTTTTGAGATCATACAAGAACCATTGCTGTGAGTTAACCACTATGCCAGGGTCCAAAACACATCCCTCCAGCATTGCTTGAATCAGACTATGTCATTGGTGTGTATGAACTACAGTAGCAATCACAATATATTCATATTAAAAGTATTATTGAATTATTTATACCTCTATGGGAGTCATCACATTCAGACACCCACTTTTATATGACACAACAGTAATAATTAACTTGGACTAAACCAAAAACCATAAAACATTCATGTCCTCAGACAGATACCATAGTAAGACCACGTATACACTCAAGTCCTGCATAATATATAAATACGAGAAATACGAAAAAACACACACACGGTATTTGCGCACATGTACAAATATCGCATTTGAGAGAGAGAACCGTACCTGCGTTTGAGATCATACAAGAAACATTGCTTTGAGTTAACCACTATGTTAACCACACATCTCTTGACAAAGGAATAATAAACAAAGTAAAAAGAAATTAGTACATCCAGCAGAAGTGGCACGAATATAAGCTAGCTTGTTACACTGCACCAACTCGTATTAGCTTACAATATACAGTGATCTCTCGCCAATTCGCGCTTTAGGTTCCGCGGTTTTAGTTATTCGCAGATTTTTTCACAAATATATAATATAATTTTAAAAAATCAAGAAAAAATTTGCAGAAACATCACAGGATGTTGTGCGCGTTCTCTCACAGCGAAGAAATGTTGTGAGCCAGCCTGGTGTGGCCTTATGGGTAGGGGTGTGTGTGTCGTGGGATGACAGAGCAACAACAGGGTTAGATGAAAAGTGTAGTGAGCATCAACAGCAGCCCAGCGTGTATAGATTTACATTCTCTGTTAACCGACAGGAGCCCAACAATACAACCTGTGTGATGTTACAAGTTCCTGCAGTGCCAGAATAAAGTGTCCGTTCCATCCAGAGAAAACCGGACTTTTTCTTTTGTTGTTGTTAGCGTGTTAGCCGCTAATTACAAGCCAAAAATAGCACAACCAGCGGTTTCTTTACTACGGTTCAGAGACCAGAGGCTGTGAAGGTAACAGAAAGACCACAGTTGAGCCTTTGTCTTGTTTCGCTGCAGTGCCTCACTACTTTTTTGCTGTTTTAAACATATTTTAAACATATTATTGAGGCTCGGGGGGGCTCCAGCTCCAGTTCACGGATTTTGATTTTCGGGGGGTCGGGGGGGCGCCAGTCCCCATTAACCGCAAAAAATAAGGGATCACTATATCCAAATAAAAATATGCGTTTGGCTCGAATATGACATTTAACCCTTCGTGGACCAAAATGATATATTGTCCTACATTTTGTCGCATAAATATGTCACTCATGAACCGTGATTTATACCGGAAAAATGCCTCATATCACGACCCGAGTACAGTACACCTTACCTCCCGCACTGCTTGAATCAGCCTATGAACCCGCTCCGTGTGCGTGATGCTACGTGCCCGTGCTGCGTTCATGTGCGGTAAGGTAACTCACAGTTAAGATAAAACGCAGGTAGTAATGAAATTACTAAAACTAATTAAATTCTCATTTGAGATTAGCTGTAAATACATGTGAAAAACAATTACAAAATGTATGGGGGGTTCTGTTTTCTGACCCACATATGACCCAATAACCAGGGTGCCACTTGTGTCCTCTTTATTTTTATGTGTGTACATGCATTTAATGCTGATATTGTGAATTATGTGTAGCTAACATGCTGAAGTGATGGAAATCAGTAAAGCAGAACTGGTGTTCCAGCAGATATCACAATGTAAATGTGATCAGAGCATCTGATGGAGTTCTGTCTCTGCTCTTCAAACTGCAGTCCAGATTATTAAAGAATCACATCAAACGGGTGATTTGAAAAACAAGTGTTAACGAAGAAGCTTTGCTGTTGACTGTTAATTCAGGTATGAAGATGAAGATGTTTCTCAGCAGTTTGGTAAAAAGAGGCAATGATGTTTAGTTTAATGGCCAGCAGCCATCAGCCTCCACAACAAGACATAAAACCTACTTTTATTATTATTATTGCTATAATATTATTATTATTGCTAAAAAAAAAAAAAAAAAAGAGCCCTTGCTACAGTGTTGAATTTCCCTTTATGGGATAAATAAAGTATTTTTCATTCATTTCATTTCATTTCATTTCATTAGAGCTTCAGTAGCTTTGAACTGCAGTTATATTAAGAATGTTGTTTAAGTTTGAGTTTTATGTTTATTCTTTGTATTCTAGTACCAACAGTTCTCACAATGGCAGTGCTGAGTGATCCTGTTGGAAATCATGAAATAAACCATCAGAATGCACCAAACCTACCCTTGTGTTTTAAAATTTGTATTTATTTAATTTTTTGTTTCCAACAATTTGTTTCAAGCACATTGTAATTACATGAACATCACAAGTGCTGACAGGTGCAATAACACGTACACACGTATAATGTAACATGATAATTCAGACTCTTCTTTTTATTCTATATTCTTAATTTCAGTTTTGTAATTGGAAGTGAGGATCATTATAAATGGATGGCATCACTATAAGTAAACATTTGATCATGTAATAATCAACAGGCACATTAATCACACTGCTGTCATTTAATATGTTGGAAGTGTCTCGTGTGTAGAAGCAGCTGAGTGGAGTTTCAATCAATAAAACAATCAAAACCATCTTCACGACGCTGAGAACAGAGAAGAACAATAAAACAGGGCTTGACACGACCTGTGTTGCAGAATTATTCTGTTCAGTGTGTTAAAACATCATCTTGTGACAAAGTTACACAGCAAGACAGTGATGTCAGAAAGACTAACTCATGCTAACTGCAAGCAAATGGTTAATCAGACTGCATAAAAGACTGGATTTGATTTATCTTGGTTAGGTCCAGAGTTTTATTGAGCTGTGCCAGTCATGCAACATCAGGGTAAGATTTGTTTTGTACTCCTCTTTTATAAATGTCATTTCTTAACTCAAATGCATCCTCTAGAAGGAACCACAAATATTTACCTTCGGGATATCTTGAATTACAGTTTTTCTGTTTCCTGAGAAAATGCACTAAAATAGTTAGTCTTCCTAACTGTGCAGTGGCACCATGAAGCCTCTAGCAGGGAGAAAAAAGAGTTATAGTGTTTTTGTAGTCTTTTCTCTTTAAACTAAATTTATTTTTTGGCCAATAAGTCACCTAACAATGTCTTCAACACAACAAAATAACATGAAGAACACTTCTCTTTGTGTGTCTGGTTTAACTGCTGAGCTTAAACTACAGCGTCTAAAGAAGGCAGAGGAGCAGAACAAGTATGTCACACATGAGAAAACATGGAGGAGGAAGTACTGAAAACTCCTTTGCTCTCTCTTTTCTTCAGTAACGTGCCTCTGAGAGGATCAGGCCATCTTGAAAAGCTGTTACACAGCAATCTGCTCTTTGGCACAAGAGGGAAGTATATAAATACATAACAGTGGTTGTATGTTATGCGTGTGTGTGTGTGTGTGCGCACTACAAGCATCTTCCTCTTCACTTCCTCTTTCAAACCCATCTTGTTTTTTAAGCTTCTCATATTTTTTGACATTAAATAACAGTAAACTCTTCTTCTTCTAGTGGAGTCAATTTTCAGTCATGTTTTATGTTCATTTTCAATATGTCTTAGAATATATTAGATATCTATTAGCTGTGATGCCGTCCATTATGCTGTTGTTCCAGTCAACTACTTAACACGCCAAGTCCAAACCTTCAGTACTTGGTAGTGAGAAAGGCTGAGGCTCCACAAACTGCAGTGGTTAGAAACTGTCTGAATGAAATGATCATATTAGTGCAAGCATGTGCACGCACTCATGCGCAGGGGACAGACTGGGACTAAAAAATGGCCCTGGACTTCCCCCCCCTACGTAGGCCCACCAATAACCAGGTAGGGGGGTGGGAGGGTGCTATAGTGATATACTGTCATTGTCATAACAACACAACACCCACACATACAAACTATTTATGATTGTTTGCTCAAGAACTCAAGAACATTAATTTTAATGTTTAATTTTACAGTTCAGGGAGTTCAGTTCAGAACTGATACAGTTCTACAGTTTTTCAGATCTATATTACAGCTTTATAAACTATACATTTATTTCAAACATCCCTTTTCTGTTTGAAATGAACAATTTCTGATCTGTAAACATAAATAATGCCTCATAACCAGTGACGCAGTGAGATTCATGGCTGGTGAGGCAGTGACTCCATCAGAATCAGATTTACACATTTATGAACCCAACAGAGTAGATTATTCACCATTAGGTCGGCAGTAGTTAGCAGGTTATGAAAAAAAAAAAAAAATGAAAAAATACTTTATTTATCCCATAAAGGGAAATTCAATGTAGTAGTAAAGGCTCTCTATCTCTCTTTATTAAAAAAAAAAAAAAAAAACAGACAGAAATAATAATAATAATATAATAACAGGTGTTAAGTCTTGTTGAGGAGGCTGATGGCTGCTGGCAGGAATGATCTTCTGTATCTTTCCGTCTTGCAACGGACCTGCAGAAGCCTCTCACTGAACACACTCTGTTGTTTGATCACTGTGTTGTGGAGAGGGTATGAAGAGTCCTCCATCATCTTCATCAGCTTGTGCAGCATTCTTTTTTGTACAATCAGTTCCAGCAGCTCCAGAGTTACACCCAGCACAGATCCAGCTTTCCTGATCAGTTTGTTGGATATGCTTTGTTTTATATGTCATATCAGCATCTTTTTAAAAGATTTTCTAGTGGCCTTTATTTGATAGAGAGAAAGCAATGGCTAAAAAGGGATGCAACAAGATATTACAACACTGGAAATTGAACCCACAGACCACAATATGGAAGTCCACCCACTTAACCACTAGACTAACTAGCAAATACTAGCAAATATTGTAGGATTCTGACATCATAGTGCCTTTTAAATTAAATTGTCCCATGCAATGCCACTGTGATTAGTTAGGGTACCATTCAACCAATCATCCTTCAAACAACATTTTTAACCTATTCCACAGACATTGTACCACCACACACAACACTTCTGTCCCTCAAACTTAATTAGCTTTCTTTAGTTTTAATTTTTCCCATCCATGTTTCTCCTTGCATTTTCTGTTTGCCGTCTTTTTACTGACAGACACTAACGTTAGTCTGCTCTGTTGGTTTTTAGGCCTATATCTGATAAATGATCATCTTAGCGCCCCCTGCTGTTAGTTGATAGACTAAAAAAATTTGGGTTATTGAACAGGGCCGATGGCCGTAGAGCGGACGGCCATTCTGGACATTTCCATAATTCACAGATTACCAGTCCACCCCTGCTTGTGCGCATTAATTAATTGCCAGATTTAAAAGGGGAAAAAAGTATTTCCTCCCATAAACTCTCCAATAATAATTCTCCCAGAACTATGACTATGAGAATGTAAGTGAAGCTAACCCTCATCCTTGACATTTTCATCAGTGATCTCAGTTTAAAACACATGCTCTACCACTTTATGGACGACATCTTGACAACTATTCCAAAGGCTCCGCCTCCTCCTCTTCAGCTCACCCCTCGAAACCACGCCTTCACATGATTCACGACTGCATGAACCGCAGGGAGGGAAGGAGGGGTGGGTGGGAGTGCATTGATATTTGATAGACGTATTAGGCAGCCAATGAAAGTAATGATGATCACTATTTTTGATTGGTCAGAGTTTTTCTCTGATTATACCCTCTAGACTGGACCAAAACATTTTGTTTTTTTTGCAAACATTTTATTTCAGTGGGTGTAATGGGAATGTGAAAAGGTTTTCGGGCAATATTGTAAAAAGTGCTGCAAAAAAAGAACATCTACCCCACCTTTAAGACTGTACTGGGGCACAGCTGGGGCACAGATAATGCATGCGAAAAAAACGATTTTTGCACTTATTTATATTTAAAAAAAAAACATAAATAGTGCTGATAACTGTACAATCAGATCAGATCATGTTGTTGACTGGATCTTTGATTAACCATCTGAATGAACTGATGCCTTTGGCCCACTTGAGAACTTTACTCTAGACTTGTAAACCACTACTGGTAAAAGCAAAAAAGAAGAGCAATGAAATATTATGAAATATTTATTGTCCAAACCATATTTCACATATGCAAATTAAACATTTTTATAAGTAAAACAAAGAATAAAGCACCTCTACATCTTGTTTTTATTTTTCCCAATGTAAAAATAAAACGTTGATTGGGACATTTTTATAGTTGATGTCAACTCACCTCTGCTCATGATCATCAACATGTTTGCTCTCTGATGCTCCACTTTGTCTGGACAGACATGGAGATATATATTACTGTAACTGTTATACAGTTGACCAGTGGTTCTTGTGACCCAAAAGTGGATTGTGGATCATTTTCAGAGGGTTGCAGATGTGTGCATAAAAAAAAAAAAAAAAAGTTGGGTGAGAAAAAAAAATCAAATTGGAGCAACAAAATGCGGAAAGGTTTTAATCATTTTTCTGGAGACAAAATGAGATTATTTTAGCCAATTATAAAAACAAAACCGACTGTGCACTTTTTCTGTGAAATAAATTTGAATGGTTTAAAAATTTGGGTCATGACTGGATGATTAAGGAAAAATATACCCACATTTGAAAAATTGAAGGTAGACCGTTTGAGATTGAACCATGGCAGTACCCCTGGGATAGTTAATATCTACTTAACTAACACAAGCTTTTATCATTGACGCAGAGGTCCTGACCAGAACCAGAACCAGAACCAGCATGATGCCACCATTAACACATTGTTTCACGCTGATTGCTAACTCACTGAAATTCCCCTGAAACTGGTCTGACTCTCTCATCACCACTTTGAGTTTTTCACCCTTATTACGCTGTTTACTTTTAAGAAAAGTTCACTATCTGTACTGCTAATGCTAATTTCGGTTGTTCTGGGATAGAAGGAATCACCTCAGCTAACGTAGCGTTAATGTTGCCTTAGCTAGAGGGGCTAACCTCTCTCTCATTTCTTCTTGCTGCGAGGGAATAACGTCCTGATATCCATCTACAGAAGTACAGAAGTGTTTGAGTCAAATCAAAATAGAAATTTAAAAAATTTAGGATATTATACAAGTATTCAGCAAGTTGTTATGGGCTAACGTTACATACCTTTAGTCACTCAGCTGCTAGACAGCGTCAAGCACATGAACATGTGAATTAATTACCATGTTAAGTAGTCATGTGTGCATTTTGTTGTGTATGCTATGTAGACTTAAAACTCAGAAGGCCGAATTTTTTAAAGTGGTGAAATTTATACGGGGCACTGCATATCAGTACTTGGGCATGTGCCCCAGTAAAATATGTCTGGCAACACCGATGGTTTATTAGGAGAAATACGGTACAATATCCCCCTCCAATAAGAATACTAGAACCAGTTCTTTGTTTTCTGATGTTTATTTTAAGGTCACCAACAGGATCACTCAGCATAACCATGATCAGAAATATCAGTGTAATCCCGACAATGTAAGCATACATAGAATAAACTTAAATATACAATAAGATTTAACTTATTTTTGAAAGTTTTATCAGAATAAAGCTGTTTTTAAGGTTAATCTCGTAAACACAAAAAAAAAAACTTTTCACATGTTTAATTGAAGCAAATGAAATTACACGGTAAACTTGAAATAACTAAACTAAAGAGCCCTTATGACCACATCATATCCTACTGTTACCAAAAGGGGAAGAAAACCATCTTCATAAATGTATTTAATATTTTGCAAAGTCATAAGCGAAGATACTTCTTTAACACTGTTAAAACACTCATCAGGGTTGGTGTTGGGGTTTTCATAACTTTGAGTGCAGTTTGAAGACTGGCCACACAATCCCCAGTTGCTGGAGCACATTTTTCCACTTGTATAACTAAAAGACTGCTGGTTGGATCACTGATTCCACTTCACTGAGTTCTGTCAGCATTAAAATATATGGAATTCACAATATCAGCAAGAAATATACATAAAGATGTACATTTAAAAAACATGTGTTATATAGTTGCAGTAAAACTGTACAATAAATAGAGAAGAAAAACATCAGAAATAATATTAAGCTGTATTTCCCTCTTTATAGCCTGTTAAATTAAAAAAAAGAGACAAAATATTAATATATATTATTGAAAAAAGTCTTAAATAGATAGCTGCCTGCTCTATAAAATAAACATATGATAAGAACCGTATACGGGTAGAAAGAAGTGCAGTGGTAGAGATAGGGAACAATTAACCAGGGCTATAATTTCAAAGTTTGGCATCAATAGGAATATTAAGCAATATTATCTTATCCAGCAGTGTCATCCACCTGCTGTTTGAGTCCAGTCAGGAAATGTTTTCAGTGACTCGGACGACAATCGAGAAATGCAGTTGTATCTTTGCCAATGTAAATGTGAAACGAATGTCATTCTTGATTGAATTCATATCTTTTTTCATGGTCTTAGAATACCTATAAATGCTTTAAAAGAAAAAACCTTAAAAAAAATTGATTTTCAAACAGTTATCTGTAATACACAAGTGCTATTTACTGGTTAATGCTGGTAGCTGAGGGAATATTACTATCAGTTTGGGGTTTCGTTTTCTGTTCCTGAGAAAGTGAAGGCAAGATGGCGGTTTGTCATCCTCCTACTGCCCAGAGACTTTTGTGTATTTATTATTCAAACTTCATGCCATCTAGGCAATACCCTGTAAGAATTATTTGTATTTTCACTAAAGTGGGAAATGTAACTTTAGTAGGAATAATTCTCTGTTAAAAGACCGAATTGTTTACTAATGATGGCCAGTTAAGGTCCCATGTGCGCTAAAGCAATTGAGCTAATGCTAATGTGATGATACCATCGTATTTTGTATTTGAGTATTTGAGAACAAAAGAGATTTGTGTTTACATTTTTTTAAATTAAAAAAGGAAAAAGAATAAAGGACAGATAGGTTGGATAATTCGTACTATTTGTGGTTCTTTTAACCTTTTATATTGAGCTGACTGGATAGCTGGGCAGCAACTCTTACCAAGGCCAATACATCTATATGGCAACTCATTTCTTAATTAAATCAGATATGATTCAAAATACGTTATCTACTGTACGTCAGCTGGAGTCTTATCTTTAAATTTAACCTGAGCGTATTCACATTCAACTTTCTTCCTCACGTTTCTAAACCCCACTTTTTCATACAGATTTCCCTCCTCCATATTTCCATAAACACCTCCTGCCACACTCTCCTCCTCCAGATCCTCATCTTCCTTTTTGTTGTTCTTGCTCTTCCAAATCACAGTGGTGTAAATCACATCTTCAGCATTTTTCCCTGAACTTTTACTGGCTCCTTCTACATTAACAGAGCTTGACAAGCTTGTGTTGATTTGCTGAGAACCATCTGCAGGATGGGCAGCATCTTCTTGTCTCATTTCAGGACCGTTGACAACAACGCCATCATTTCCTTCTCTTATTAGAAGCAGATCTGAAGCAGCAGTGTTGGCTTCATCTGTGAGCTGACTGTTGGGTTTATGGTGATGTTTTAGTATTCTGAAAAATATATTAGAACATGCATCATGTATGGAGATGCTCCTGTATTGGTCCACAGAATGAGACCACATAGAAACCAAACAAAAATACTCATTCAGTTGTTGATGTAACTGCAATGGTGAATAAATTCAGACAATATTAGTTTGCTTCCTGCGTCAACACCAAGAGTCTTTCCAGGATAGAAGCAAAAGATACGTGTTATATTGTAGGTTGATCTATTGAGCTGATCAATTAGTGTATTTTCTGACCGACAGCCACTGTTACTGATCGTGGGTCAAACTCTCTAGAGATGTTTAAAATGGACCACCTTGTACAATTTTGTAAAACAACTTTAATTGATGTGAATAATAACCTACAACTTATTTTATAATACTATTACAGGATAAGATGATTTTTTTTTTTTTGAACAAAACTGCTCACTGACCTCATAAAAAACAGCACAACACACAATAATCCCAGTACACCTGTAGATATGATGAACACGAGCAACAGCTGTTGATCTGAAACAGAAAATGGAAGATATGGAGTCAAATATGGAGTTATGTGAAAAAGGGAGGAGACAGCAATAAATACTTTTCCTATGAAATACTGTATATCATTGTCTAATCTTTCAAATGATCACTATTTCGAATGAAAGTGAGTCGCCCATCTAATCCAAGTGATTTTAATCTTTTGTCATAAAACAATTTGCAACAATGGTAAGAAAAACATTAGATTAAATAGTTGTTATTACATTTGTCTAATCTAAGTACAGTTTGCTGGTTTAAAGTATTCAGTTCGTATGTTAATACAATGTAAAATGGGAAAGACATCAGTAATAATCTTAGAGAAGCAGGCATTGTTGCACAATCTGTAACGTTTTTTTAAACTATGTCTAAACAATTTTAGATTAAATGTTCTACAGTGAAAGAGATTATTCACAAGTGGAAGGCATTCAAGACAGTTCCAGAAAAGTCAACATCCCCAAGAACTGTATCTCAAACCCTGCAGACCTCACTGAGCATGTCCACTGTGTTACGGTACAGTTACACAGAGGATCTAAATTCAGGTGACTAGAATCCAGACGATTGCACACAAGGATCCAAAAACTTACAAAATCCAACAGAGATCCAGGTGCTGACCGGTCAATAAAGAAGACAGAATGGGGGGAAAGAAATTACAACGAGAGAACATGGGAAAGTAACAAAAAAAGGAGGTAACAAAAAAAAGACTGGAATAGAAGTAAAAGACAAGACTTTAATAGACCAAGGACAAACCAGACACAGGTGCAAGGGATCAGAGACATGAGAGACAGAGGAAGTGAACCAGAACACGATCAAGTTAAGAAACCAACTACCAAAATAAAACAGGACGTAAATTTCACACCAACAAAAACAGAAAGAGATACAAATAAAACAAGACAAGACTCAAAAAAACCCAAAAACTAAAAGAAAAAAAAACCCCAAATCCTCACAAATGTTAAATCCATAATATCACAATTATAAGACCCACCAGGAGCAAACTGAGCTAAATGTCTGAAGTTTGAATAAGAAAGGCTCCTCTAAAATGTCCCAAACAAGTGCTTTAATAAGCTGTATCTGTCCCTATAATTCAAATAATTCATGTTAGCCCCCATAGAAGTAACACAAAATAACGCTGTGTGAAAAGAAAGTAAAAAATGTTCACCCAACTCTAATGAATCTCCACTCACTCTAATCTATTCAAGCTCTAATAAATAACTTCAGTTAGTGAGTAAAGTGCATGAAGTTTATCCATGTTAAAGTAATCAACTTTAAATGTGAATCATGAAGAAATGAAGTTTCAACAGGAAAGTGATTCAAGTACAGTTCAACTAGTGTTTTTACAATGTATTTTTGCCTTTTACACAAATAGGTCATGCAGCTATTTTGCCTGAAAACTAATAAGTTACATAAAATTGCAGAGTGTCACAAAGAGTGTCACAGATACAGAAAAGCGCTGACTGATAAGTAAAATACAATTGGAACAAGCACACGATAGATGGCAGGAAGTGGAGTTCTCATTATGAGTTACTCTAAAAAAAACTCACAAGAAATGAGATTGATATTTGAATTGAAAAAAAAAAATGACAATCTTTTGAATAAGACTGTGCTTTCCCCACTGAAGGAGAACAATACATACATACATATATGTATATATATATATATATATATATATATATATATATATATATATATATATATATATATACACACACGATTGAAAGTTAAACATTAAAGGTGAAACAGAATGTAGAACAAAGACAGACCTTGACTTTCTGCAGAGATCAGAAGGCTGTTGGTACAAAACTGGTGTCTGGCTGATCCGAGAGAGTTGAAGCTGAAGCAGAGCAAGATTGAAAGATCTCCCTCCTGTGGCTGAGTCACTGTGATGATGCTCCTCTGATGTCTGTCAGTTAGAGACTTGGTGCTGGTTGTAAACTTGTCAGATTGATTGAGGGGTCGTCCATCCAAATACCAACGTACAGAAGGAGAAGGATTTCCCACAGCGTCACAGGAACAGTTGACCTGGTTTACAGTTTTAGCGCAACTAGAGGAAAGCAGGATCTGTGGAGGAACTGTAATGAAAAAAATTCATTAACTGAATCCATGTCAAATAAAATATTCTAAAGGGGATAAAACATATTGACAAAGTAATTGTAAAAAAATATAAATATGATTACGATAGTACATACATTGAACATCTATCTCAGTGCCTTTCGAACGTCCATCTCCGAGGTCATTTCCAGCTTTACAGAAAAAGGACCCGACATCAGTTGATGCTGTAATGGTTTAAAACCCGTCCAGTTCCAATAAGAGTCTCCTGGTCTCCATCAGCTCTGTACCAGGTGTAGCTCTTTACTGGAGGGTTGGCATCACTGCTGCATGTCAGAGTCACAGTTCTGGTTCTCTGGTACTGGACCAGATGGACTGATGGAAACTCTGGTGTTTTTAGGAGAATCTGGAAAATAAATAAATAATAGTTTTTAATATTTTCCATTGTTTTTCTTTATTACATTTTTTTTTCTGGAATTTATAGTCTTAAAGGAAACCACTTTCTATTTTAACTTGCAGCAAAGCAAATGATTTGTAGCTTCCACAGAAAATTGTTTATAAGAGTGTGTTTGGTCTGTTTGGAAGCAGATGGAGATTCACCTTTCCAGGGTGTCCTTGGTACACACCAAGGTTTAGGTGGGAGAGCTTACACATGGTCAGTTAATACAGTGGTTTTGAGAAAAATAAAGCAATGTCCATTCTGTCTTTACTTATAGAAATTTCATCTGTGTAAAGGCTGTGAAGATAATTAGAATAATACATACAATGAACATCTATTTCAATCTTTTGAGAGCGTCCATCTCCAAGGTCATTTCCAGCTTTGCATAAAAAGGGTCTGATATCAATCGATGCTGTAATGTTTAAAACCCGTCCAGTCCCAATAAGAGTCTCCTGGTCTCCATCAACTCTGTACCAGGTGTAGTTCTTTACTGGAGGGTTGGCATCACTGCTGCATGTCAGAGTCACAGTTCTGGTCTCACTGGTACTGGACCAGATGGACTGATGGAAACTCTGGTGTGTTTAGGAGAATCTGGAAAATAAAAAAATACATAAAAATAAACATTACTGTTGCATAATTACCTCCACCAAGGAGGTTATGTTTTTGCTGGCGTTTATCTGTCTGTCTGTCTGTCTGTGTACAAGATAACAAAAAAAGTTATGGGTGGATTTTGATGACATTTTCAGGAGTTGTCAGAAATGTGAAAAGGAAGAACTGATTTCATTTTGGCTGTGATCTGGAAGAAATCCTGGATTCTGGATCACTTTCAAATTTTCGATAACATTGCGGTCAATGAGGCCGAAATTTTTGTTTCTCAATATCTCCGTTAATTATTGCCCAAAACTCATAACATTTGACTCAGAGATTGACAATGGGAACCTCTATCAAATTTCAAAGGCTGATCTGGATCTGATCCAGAACGCGGATTTTATCACAATCTGTAAATTGCTATATGGGGGAATTGTTGCGCTTGGTGGAGGTCTGCGCTCTCCCAGTGCTTTTCTAGTTTTTTATACTTTCATTGTTTTTCTTCCTTACATTTTTCCCCTGGAATTTATAGTCTTGAAGTAAACTGCTTTCTATTTTAACTGGCAGCAAAGCAAAGGATTTGTAGCTTCCACAGTAAATTGTTTATAAGAGTGTGTACAGACTTGTTTTGACCAAAGCAGAAAACTGTCAACATCTAAATGGACAAATTGAATCTTTCTGTTTATCGGTTTGGTCTGTTTGGAAGCAGATGGAGATTCACCTTTCCAGGGTGTCTTGGTACACACCAAGGTTTAGGTGGGAGAGCTTACACATGGTCAATGAATACAGTAGTTTTGAGAAAAATAAAGCAATGTCCATTCTGTCTTTACTGATTTATCTGTGGAAAAGCTATAAATATGATTACAATAGTACATATATTGAACGTCTATCTCAGTGCCTTTCGAACGTCCATTTCCGAAGTCATTTCCAGCTTTGCAGTAAAAGGACCTGACATCAGTTGATGCTGTAATGTTTAAAACCCGTCCAGTCCCAATAAGAGTCTCCTGGTCTCCATCAGCTCTGTACCAGGTGTAGCTCTTTACTGGAGGGTTGGCATCACTGCTGCATGTCAGAGTCACAGTTCTGGTTCTCTGGTACTGGACCAGATGGACTGATGGAAACTCTGGTGTCTTTAGGTGAATCTGAAAATTGAAAAATAAAATCTACACATTAAAGTTACATAATTGGTGTGATATTATTTTCCACATTTTTAAGGAAGAGTTACACATGTGTAATTCTATCATTTGTGGCTACGACCACTTAAACAACCAGATTGTTAGGTCATGTGTGTTTTGAGTCTTCTCAAGATGGGTGTTGTCCCACTTCAGGAAGAATCAATGATTTATTAAGAAAATTCCTTTTAAAGATTAAAAGGGCACAATGTTTAGAATTACAGTGCGACCGAAATTGTGGAGTCATTCCAGTCTGGCGGTTTAAAAAACCCCAAGATAAACCCTGAATTCAATGTTTGCTGAACCTGCATCAATTAAACAAGAGCTGTCAGATCTTCATTATTGCTTATTGATTAGTTCAATCAGCCCATTTCATTTGAAACCAGGGCTGAGAACATTAATGCCAAACCTCAAAAGATGTGATCTAAGGGGTATCAAAACCATGATAATAATGAGTTTTATAATCATGTTTCCAGACTGTTTGTGTGACGGTGCTCAAGTCACAGCCTTGTGGTGAATGTGGACTTCAGGTTCAGATCCAACATCCCCTGAGGCAAACCTATCCCTACCAGGATATGTTTGGATTCTACCTTGCTGTGGTGACTAACATAGAGTTAGGCCAATTGTTTTTTGGAAACCTAAGAACAGACCGGAGAGATCTTCGGTTCAGAAACATAGTATCTATTATGGTCACAAAATGAAATAATTTTGGTAATCCTGACTGATCTGTAACAGGAGAGGTTTATTTGACTTCAGACAGTGAGACAAAAAATGAAGTGTGTTTTTGCAGTGTATGTAAACCTCTGGCATGTAAACTATATGTAAACTGTAACATCTTAAAAATGACAGCTTTTATCCCTTTGAGTAGCTTTTATCATCTTTCACTTTGCAATCAAATTTAGATGTCGTCAGGTCTTCAGGGCGGCTTGGTGGTCAGCACTGCGATGGACATCTTCATGTAGATATCTTTTCAACGTCTTGGAAATGACGACTTTTCACCTTTCAGTTTTCAACCAAATCAAGACGTTGTTTAGACGGCTGACGAAATTGTGTTTTCAATGTAACTTTGCTTGGTGTGGAACATCTACTGAATCATGTCATTATTGAAGTCTTTGAAAGGAAACTCATGTTAAAGATTCATCTCAGCCATCTAATCAAGAACTGGATCGTGCTCGTATCATAATTAATATTGTAACATTGACACTTTAAGGAGGTTGACACTCTTGAGGTTTTACAGACTGACAGACCTGAGAGAACATTCTTGCAGCCTTGAACCGAACAGGTTCTTCAATAGGTTCAGTCCCAGACCAGTTGCCCTGACATCTCACATCATGAAAGTCCTGGAGAGACTCTTACTGGCCCACCTCAACAAGCAGGTCAGCACCTTTCAGGACCCATTACAGTTTGCATATCGTAATGGGTTTAGGGTTGAAGACGCCATCATCTACCTGCTTCACAGAGCCCACTCTCATCTGGACCAATCAGGCAGCACTTTGAGGGTCATGTTCTTTGATTTCTCAAGTGCTTTTAATACAATTCAGCCTGCGTTGTTATGTGAGAAGCTCCATAAGTTCCAGGTGGATTCCTCCACAACCTCCTGGATTTATGACTACCTCACAAACAGACCACAGTTTGTGAGACTGAAAGGTTGTGTGTCTGAGATGGAGGTCAGCAGCACTGGAGCACCACAAGGAACTGTTCTCTCATCATTTCTCTTCACGCTCTACACCTCTGACTTCCAGTACAACTCTGAGTCCTGTCATCTGCAGAAATACTCTGATGACTCTGCAGTTGTTGGGTGTATCAGCAACGGACAAGAAGCAGAGTACAAAGAACTGATCTGTCAGTTTGTGAAATGGTGTAGTAACAATCATCTTGTATTAAATACCAGCAAAACTAAGGAGATGATTGTCGACTTCAGGAGGAGCAAGAATCAACACAGCAGTGTTTCCATCCTGGGAAAGGAGGTGGAGGTGGTGGAGGAATACAAGTATCTTGGAGTTCAGCTTGACAACAGACTGGAGTGGAAATGCAACACAGAATACATCTACAAGAAAGGTCAGAGCAGACTCTACTTTTTAAGAAAGCTGAGATCTTTTAATGTCTGCACCAAGATGTTGCACATCTTCTATAGGTCTGTTGTTGAAAGTGCAATCAGCTTTGCAGCCATCTGCTGGGGCAGCAGCATCAGAACCAGAGATCTGAAGAGAATCAACAAACTGATCAGGAAAGCTGGATCTGTGCTGGGTGGAACTCTGGAGCCGCTGGAACTGATTGTACAAAAAAGAATGCTGCACAAGCTGATGAAGATGAGGAAGGACTCTTCACACCCTCTCCATGAGGATGATGGAGGACTCTTCACACCCTCTCCATGACACACTGATCAAACAACAGTGTTCAGTGAGAGGCTTCTTCAGGTCCGTTGCAAGACAGAAAGATACAGAAGATCATTCCTGCCAGCAGCCTCCACAACAAGAAATAAAACCTACTATTATTAATTCAATATTATTATTGCTGTCATTTATTTATTGTTGAAAAAAAAAGCCCTTTCTACAATGTTGAATTTCCCTTCTGGGATAAATAAAGTATTTTTCATTTCATTTCATTCATTTCATTGATGACCAATTCAAATCTGTCAGATGCTATTTCAGTTTTACCAAAAGTGAAGAGGCATAACAGGAAAACCACAATGTCAGACTAAAAATAACATCACCAAAGGCTCAAAAACTTACACACAATATGATGTTCATGTCTGTGAAAATCAATCAGATATCAGGATGGATATTTAAAGTGCTCAGTTGTACAAATTGAAAGGAGCAATCTCTGGAACTGGTTTTATTAAATTTGATTAATTTTTCTTTTTCCAGTATGTTTATTCATTTTTATAAAACAAATTTGTTTTTCTTTCACTTGAAAAATTTAGTTTTTTTTTTTTTTTTAACTCTGAGTAAATAAATACAGTTTGTTTAGTTCTGAAAGCAAAATTGCAGCAGAAGGAAAATAAAACTTACATGTAATAACAGCTGTTAAACTCTTGGTAACAGTCTCAGTTCCTCCATCTGGTTTCCTGTAGACAGCTGAGCAGGAGAAGTTCTGTCCTTGATGGAGGTGAGAAGCAGTGAAGCTCAGAACAGAGATCACTACTTCAGTTGTGTCCTGATTCTTCTTCAGTGTCCTCTGACTGTCATCCAGGCTGGAGGTCCATGTCAGAGTTGGAGGATGAGACAGACAGACAGCTGGAGCAGAGCAGCTCAGACTCACTGAGGTTCCCTCCTTCACCTCCAGCCTGGACGGTTCCAGAGTCAGTTTACGAGGAGGATCTGGAAGGAAGAGACATTTCCATTACTTGAAAAATGTCAATTGTGTTTTAAAAGTTTTTTCATTTTTTTTTTCTTTTTTTAAAAAAAGAATATGAGTTCAAAACAATAACCCCAACATGTCCGTAACATTTTATTCTTTATCTTTTTATATTATTATCATTTTTTTTCTACACACAGTAATTCGTCAAATGCCTACATGTCTGTAAATTGACATTAAAACTCACCTTTGACTACAATATTCAGAGGTGTTTCTCTATAAGTGTATTTTCAGGGAGTTGGGACATTCCAGTCTGAAGTAATATGTATCAGAGTGATGAGGACACAAGTTCTTGAAGGTTGTGGTGCAGTCTTTTCTTTGTTAAGTCTCCTTTCATTTCTACAGCTGCAGTCAGCTTTGAATCACTGGTATAGAACTCCTCATCTTTACTTTTCCATATTCCTTTACAATTAGAACTTAGAGACTGGTCATCAAAAGGACCTATCTCAAAGGAGCAGCTGATGGTCAAAGGGGATCCAGCTGTGACTTGGACATTCTGGGTCAGAGAGACGTTCCACCCTGAACTCAGAACACCTGAAACACAAAACACCAACATTTAGAGAAGAAAAGGATGCAGTTCTGTAAAGCAGCATAATAGTTGGAACATTCTGCTCTATTTCTTTAAACTGATCATTATCATGTTTTTATTCATTCATACTAAATGACAGCATTTATATATATTAAATTCAAGCATTTAATAAATAACTGTGTCTTTCATTGTTCAGGATGTTAGAAATACCAAGATACTGAATCATTGAATTCTTTAAATGAACACCAGTGTATGTTTCTGAACCGTTAATAATGTTTTTACAAAGCAGATGTTAATAGATGGTAACTCACCCTGAATCAGACATCCTATGAGAAGGAAAGTCAGAGCTGCAGACATCTTTGTTTTTAAAGGAGTCTGAAATGTACACATGAAACACTTTAAATGTTTGTTCCTGTTATTTCTTTTCATTGTTTTTAATTCTGGTTCTTTCAGTGTCATGATTCATGAGAGTTACTCAAATATAATTTTCCTGAAAAACATTAATAAAAATGTCAAAAACAGGCAAAAAAAAAACATGTACTATGATATGCAATGATATTAAACAGTTAATAAAATTCATTTTCATACTTTTTTGTCCAAATTAACTTCTGCTTCTGTCACAAAGTTGTATTTCCCCTAATATGCTGATTTGAACATAAAACTGTGTCTGAAAAGGGAAATTTTGCCTTTAAACTGGTATTTTGATCACAGCACGACACAGACATTCAGTAAGACTTCACAACACTGGTTCAACTAAGAGGAGAAAGGAAAAAAACATATCGGTCTCAGTTATTCTTATTAATGTAGTTATTAGATAAATGTTCTGTTTTCCAAAATCTTCGTAGCAACATCAACAAAACAAGACACTAAACATCTACAGTCTATAAAACATCATGGATCGACAGTTTTCGTATCAAAATTCAGGAAGTGAAATCTTTAACTTCCTTTAGTGCAACTTTTCATCCTTGATGTCTTCAAGCTCTTTAAAATGATGATTCACTTTACTCTCCATAAATCTAAATATATCATACACCTTCAAACTCTCTTTTTGTTAATCGCTCATTTTTTCAGTTATTTCCTGTCAAAGATATAAAGACTTACATGTTCATAAAGTCTGCAGAACCGTCAGCTTCCTTCAAAGTGAGGCTACATTCTAAAATGGTAAAAGAGTCGACTGAAAAATGAGGAAGTTGTTCAAAAATCAACATATATGGAAATGAAATGCAGTTATTACCAGAAAATGCTTTCAGCACATTTTTTTTTATTTTCTCACCATGGTTTCTGCTGCTCATAGATACTGTAGCTGTCTGGGAGGTTACATTTGCATCGGCTGGCTGTGCAGTCATGTGAATAACTGAACTTCCACTTCATACTTACATGTTCACACTGCCACCCAATCAGCTGCAGAGCAGCTACTGACTGAAGAATCTTTCTACCCAGCAATGCATTTTGAGTTTCGTGTGTTTATGAATTTTGCGTCCACAGTTGATTTTCTTTAAAAGTGAGGACATCACGGGATGTCTGTTGAACGTGTTTCCAGCTTCAAGTTCCTGGGGACCCACATCTCGAAGGACCTGCTCTGGCACCACCAACACCTCCAGCCTGGTCAAGAAGCTTCACCAGAGCCTCTTCTTCCTGAGGGCCCTGAGGGGCCCTGAAGAAGAACCACCTGTCTTCAGCCATTGTGGCAAAACGTCTATCGGTGTGCGACCATTTCCTGCCATAAAGGACGTTCAGAGGAAAACGCTGCCGACCTTGAGCTTGTGGCGTTCTGAAGGAACTCCAGACTGAGGTTAAGCTGTCTGTACTCACAGACTGTTTAACCTCCTGTCCTCTGGGAGGCGCTTCAGGAGCCTCTGGACTAGAACCAGCAGACTCAGGAACAGCTTTGCACTCAGTGTTGCCAGATTGGACTACTTTTGATTAAAGCTGGCGGGAAAATAATGCATTGGGCGGGTATACACAATTGGGGCTGCTTTTACCAACATCTGACGTTTTTTTTAATATTGTGAAAACAGCACAACAAGCTGTTATTTTATGGTTTAAAAACAGTACAAATACAAAATTCAGCATACTTCGCTCACTCGAATTGTGGTCATCCGATTTAAAAAATATTTAATCGCACTGAGTTATTCAGTCGCTGTAACAACGCGCTATTGTGACGTCACCTCAACAAACCTTAGTGCGCCGATGCAGAAGTCTGAGGCAGAAGCTGCTCTCTCTAAACTCAAAGTGGTAGCTATTCTGTTAGCTAAATAAGTAGGCTATCATGTCGAAGTGGGGAAAATATAAGAAATGGTGTTCACGTGGTTGATGTTACTGCTGCTGTGTTAACTTGGGCCTGGCACTGGGATACACAATGTGCATTTTTGCACATTTTCTGTGACACGCACTATGATAAAATCCAACTATTCATTTAGGCTTAATTGTTTTAATACTGTAAATTAGGGGTGTAACGGTACATGTTTTTCTATTGAACCGTTCGGTATGACGTGGTCAGTTCGGGACGGAAGCGTACCGAACGAGTTTCCACACGGACATATTAAGTAGAGGACCGCATGGAGCACAACAAACAGCAGTTGTAGCGGACGTCGTGGCTAATGCTAATGCCGCTAGCATTGGCAATAAGCCTCCCGCGACATAGTGTTAAATGTGGTGGGAAGCTGTGTTTGTACTCGGTCGTCTTTCTCTTTTTGTAGCGATGTTCACGCTGGGGTGGTGCCGTTTCAAATGAGTTAACAGGTTAGACGTGTTGCCAGAAACATACCCGATCTCGGATGAACAATGTCGGAAAACCACTTTGGTTTTATCAACTTCTCTTTTTCCTGTTTATATTTCACCGGGGAGCCGAAGTTGTGTTTTATAGCTGCAGATTTAAGACCCTAATCACCCTAAACGCTGGCTTCAAACACGTGATAAAAGTATTTGAGCCCCGATATCAATTACCTTCTCGTCCACATTTTAGCCAGAAAATCATACCGGGACTTTATGAAAAAATACAATGATTTGTTTTTAAAGAAACAGTCTGAGCCTTATTCATGTTATTTAATCTGAGCAACAACTTGAAACTGTTCAGTGTTGCAACTGTTCAATTTTGCACATCAGATGGATATTTTCTTTAAGAAAAAGTCTGAGCCATATTATTTTTATTTTGTTTTTCAAAATATCTACATTTCAGAATATTGTATTTATATTTTTGAGCAAAATTCTAGCTTTGTATAG
Organism: Hirundichthys speculiger; assembly: GCA_018398805.1. Lineage (NCBI taxonomy): Eukaryota > Metazoa > Chordata > Actinopteri > Beloniformes > Exocoetidae > Hirundichthys > Hirundichthys speculiger. Next base: position 10,971 of record JAGFBZ010002619.1, on the reverse strand, counting down.
GCTAATGTTCTTATTGTTTTAAAAGCACAAAAGTGTGTAATAAACAACTAGCACATTTATATTTTGCATTTTGTTTTCTTACTGTACCAAAAATGAACCGAACCGTGACCTCAAAACCGAGGTACGTACCGAACCGAGAGTTTTGTGTACCGTTACACCCCTACTGTAAATGCATTTAAATCCACGTTTATTCAAATATGAAATGTTTTTGTATGAAAACACTTATTGGGCGGAAATGGCTCAACCAAATCTGGCAACACTGACGGATGTGTGTGTTTGATTTTGACCCCTGCTTCTTAACTATCACTCGTGTTGGGAAACGCTCTCTGATTTTCCCTGAACTATGTTTGCATGTACAGCAAATTGACAATAAAGTTAGATTTGATTTGATTCGGTTGCTTTGAAAAATGACTGAGAAATGAGCACCATGACCCATATCAAAGATTATATTCATGTTGAAGATCATGATGAACTTGACATGAGAACTCTGCTACAGTCAAATATCAAAAACCCCTGACAGTTTCATGTACTCAAGTTCCAACTGGGCAACTCTGTCTTCACTTTTAAAACCAATTAACTATGGACTTAAAACTCATTAAACACTAAAAAAAAAAAAAAAAAAAAGCAGAATGGGTGGCAGCATGAACATGTAGGTATGAAGTGAAAGTTCAGTAATTTCACATAACTGATCCAAATCTAACCTTCCAGACAACATTATCTATGAGCAGCAGAAACCACTGTGAGAAAGAAAAAAGATGCCTCTAAAAAGTTTCTGGTTCCAAGTGCATTTCATTTCCACATCCGCTGACTTTTGGACAACTTCCTCATTTTTCCGTCGTCTCTTTTACCATTTTAGAATGTAACTTCACTTTGAAGGAAGCTGACGGATCTGCAGACTTTATGAAAATGTAAGTCTTTATATCTTTGACAGCAAATAACTGAAAATGAACAATTAAGAAAAAGAGAGTTTGAAGGTCTGTGATATATTTAGATTTATGGAGGTAAAAGTAAATCATTTTAAAGAGCTTGAAGACATCCAGGATTGAAAGTTACATTGTAGGAAGTCACATTTCTACGAGGGTTTTGGAAAACGGAACACTTATCACTGTATCCAGAATATATGGTGATGTTTATTGTTTGTATTTATGATTTGAATATATTTGAAAAGATTCTGTTTTACACTGCAGTTGAGTTCAACTAAGTAACTAAAGTCATTCATGAGGTCAAGATAAGAGTTTTGAGAGATTCATCTAAATTATTCTTTTAACTGAAACATGGCAAATAAAAGAAATATACTAATAAGTATAACTGGGATCAATATGTTTTTTTCTTTCTCCTCTTAGTTGAACCAGTGTTGTGAAGTCTTACTGAATGTCTGTGTCGTGCTGTGATCAAAATACCAGTTTAAAGGCAAAATTTCCCTTTTCAGCCACAGTTTTATGTTCAAAACAGCGTATTAGGGGAAATACAACTTTGTGACAGAGGAAGAAGTTAATTTGGACAAAAAAGTATGAAAATTAATTTTATAAACTCTTTAATATCCTTGCAAATCATAGTACATGTTTTTGTGCCTGTTTTTGACATTTTTATTAATGTTTTTCAGGAAAATTATATTTGAGCAATTCTCATGAATCATGACACTGAAAGAACCAGAATTAAAAACAATGTAAAGAAATAACAGGAACAAACATTTAAAGTGTTTCATGTGTAAATTTCAGACTCCTTTAAAAACAAAGATGTCTGCAGCTCTGACTTTCCTTCTAATAGGATGTCTGATTCAGGGTGAGTTACCATCTATTAACATCTGCTTTGTAAAAACATTATTAAGGTTTAGAAACATACACTGGTGTTCATTTAAAGAAGTCACAATTCAGTATCTTGGTATTTCTAAGATCCTTAACAATGAAAGACGCTGTTAACTATTAAATGCTTTTATTTATTAGATGGTAAATGCTGTCATGTAATATGAATGAAAAAAAAACATGATCGAGATCAGTTTAAAGAAATAGAGCAGAATGTTCCAACTATTATGCTGCTTTACAGAACTGCATCCTTTTCTTCTCTAAATGTTGGTGTTTTGTGTTTCAGGTGTTCTGAGTTCAGGGTGGAACATCTCTCTGACCCAGAATGTCCAAGTCACAGCTGGATCCACTTTGACCATCAGCTGCTCCTTTGAGATAGAGAGTTATTATGAATATTACCTAAATTCTAATTGTAAAGCAATGTGGAGAAGAAAAGATGAGGACTTCTTTACCAGTGATTCAAAGCTGACTGCAGCTGTAGAAATGAAAGGAAACTTAACAAAGAAAGACTGCACCACAACCTTCAAGAACTTGTGTCCTCATCACTCTGATACATATTACTTCAGACTGGATTGTCCCTACTACCTGAAATACACTTATAAAGAAACACCTCTGAATATTTCAGTCAAAGGTGAACAAAATAATAATATAAAAAAAAAAAACAACTTTATAGACAGTTAATGTTTTGACATATACTTAAAAGAATAATTTAAAAAAATCTAATTTTCATGTGATAAACACGTCTCTTCCTTCCAGATCGTCCCCGTACACTGACTCTGGAACCGTCCAGGCTGAAAGTGAAGGAGGGAACCTCAGTGAGTCTGAGCTGCTCTGCTCCAGCTGTCTGTCTGTCTCATCCTCCAACTCTGACATGGACCTCCAGCCTGGATGACAGTCAGAGGACACTGAAGAAGAATCAGGTCACAACTGAAGTAGTGACCTCTGTTCTGAGCTTCACTGCTTCTCACCTCCATCACAGACAGAACTTCTCCTGCTCAGCTGTCTACAGGAAACCAGATGGAGGAACTGAGACTGTTACCAAGAGTTTAACAGCTGTTATTACATGTAAGTTTTATTTGTTTTTTTCTGCAGCAAGCACTTTGCTTTCAGAACTACACAAACTTTATTTATTGAGTCGGAGTTTAAAAGAAAACAAAAAGTATGATAACTAAGTATTCTAGAGAAAGATAGATAACTTGTTTCATGAAAAAAGAAAAAAAACACACTGGAAAAAGAAAAACTATTAAAGTTTGATAAAACCAGTTCTCGAGATTGTTCCTATCAACTTTTACAACTAAGCACTTTAAATATCCATCCTGATATCTGACTGATTTCACAGACAAGAACACATTGTGTGTAGATCAAAAATGACTCCAAAATTACTAACAGTTGTACTGGAAGCCAAAATAAAATCAGCTAATCCATTCCTAGTGTGGTTGGAAACAAAGACAATATCTTGTTTTATCAAGATTTAAAAGCAAAAAGTTAGAAGACATCAAGGTATTATTGTCCTTAAGACATGATTGAAGTTTGGCTAAGGGCTGAGTGTCCTCTAGTTTCATGGAAAAGTACATCTGCGTATCATCAGCGTAATAATGAAAATTTATGCCGTGGCTCTGAATAATTTACTCAAGGGCAGCGTGTATAGAGTGAAAATGATCGGTCCCAGCACTAAACCCTGTGGGACACCATAGCAAACCCTCATCTGTACAAAAGAAATGTCATTAACATAAACGAACTGGAACCTGTCATAAATATAATAATGATAAATATGATTTAAACCAATAAAATAGGGATGACTGAACTAATTCAATAACCATTGATGAAGACCTGAATCCTCATGTGTCTTTGATGCACGTTCAGCAACACTGAGTTCAGGGTTTATCTTGAAGGGTATTTTTTAAACCTCCTGTTTGCAATGACTCCACAATTTCAGTTCCACTGTAATTCTCAACATTCTGACCTTTAATGTTTAAAAGGATTTTTCTCAATAAATCATTGATTCGCACTGAAGTGAGAAAACACCCATCTGAGATGACTCATAACACACATGACCTGAATAGAATGACACATGTAGAGTCTGATCTGAGGCAAATATGTTTCCTTTAAAATGTGGAAAAAAATGCTCAACCACTTATTTAACTTTAATGTGTAAATTTTTCCAATTTTCAGATTCACCTAAAGACACCAGAGTTTCCGTCAGTCCATCTGGTCCAGTACCAGAGACCAGAACTGTGACTCTGACATGCAGCAGTAATGCCAACCCTGCAGCAAAGAACTGCACCTGGTACAGAGCTGATGGAGACCAGGAGACTGTTATTGGGACTGGACGGGTTTTAAAAACTAAAGCACTGATTGTTAAGAAGCCCTTTTTCTGCAAAACTGGAAATGACCTCGGAGTTGGACGTTCACAAAACATTGAAATAGATGTTCAGTGTATGTTGCATTATGATTATCTTCACAGCTTTTCCACATTTATTTAATCCACGTTTTAATTCACTTCAGAATATTTTATTTGACATGGATTCAGTTAATAATTTTTTTCATTACAGATCCTCCACAGATCCTGCTCTCATCTAGTTGCACTAAAACTGTAAACCAGGTCAACTGTTCCTGTGAAGCTGTGGGAAATCCCTCACCTGCTCTACGTTGGTATTTGGATGGACGACCCCTCAATCAATCTGACAAGTTTACAACCAGCACCAAGTCTCTAACTGACAGACATCAGAGGAGCATTATCACAGTGACTCAGCCAGAGGAGGGAGATCTTTCAATCTTGCTCTGCTCCAGCTTCAACTCTCTCGGATCAGCCAGACACCAGTTTTGTACCAACAGTCTTCAGATCTCTGCAGAAAGTCAAGGTCTGTCTTTTTCCATATTCTGTTTTACCTTTGATGTTTAATCATAAATCATATTTACAGTTAATCAATACTACAAACCACTTTTGAGTAATATTTAACACCAGCACAATGACAAAAGAAAAATATATATGTATATATTGTTCTCCTTGTTCCCAAGGAGGAGAAGCACAGTCTACTTCAATATACAAAAAAAATATACAAAAAGTATTTTTTACTTGATCAAATATCAGTCTAATTTCTTCAGTTTTTCTTAAAGTAACTAATGATGAATACTCCACTTCTTGTTATTGTGTGCCTATTGGACAACTTTATTTTAATGTTTGAAACAGATTGGACTGGATTGATTTAATCAAAAACAGACAACTTATGAGTCAGCAACTTTCTTATTTTAACTTACTTAACTTGGATAATTGTGTTTCAGTTATTTCTTACTAATTGAAATTATGCATTAAAGTTAGTTTAAAGAAAGTATTTATTGCTGTCTCCTCCCTTTTTCACATAACTCCATATTTGACTCCATATCTTCCATTTTCTGTTTCAGATCAACGGCTGTTGCTCGTGTTCATCATATCTACAGGTGTACTGGGATTATTGTGTGTTGTGCTGTTTTTTATGAGGTCAGTGAGCAGTTTTGTTCAAAAAAAAAAAAATCCTGTAATATTATTATTAAATAAATTGTAGGTTATTATACATCAAGTAAAGTTGTTTTACAAATTTTATAAGCTGGTCCATTTTAAACATCTCCAAAGAGTTTGACCCACAATCAGTAACAGTGGCTGAAAATACACTAATTGATCAGCTCAATATCGACACCTACAATATAACACGTATCTTTTGCTTCTATCCTGGAAAGACTCTTGGTGTCGACGCAGGAAGCAAAGTAATATTGTCTGAATTATTCACCATTGCAGTTACGTCAACAACTGAATGAGTATTTTTGTTTGGTTTCTATGTGGTCTCATTCTGTGGACCAATACAGGAGCATCTCCATACATGATGCATGTTCTAATATATTTTTCAGAATACTAAAACATCACCATAAACCCGACAGTCGGCTCACAGATGAAGCCAACACTGCTGCTTCAGATCTGCTTCTAATAAGAGAAGGAAATGAGGTACTTTGAATTGAGTTTTACATCTGAAACTTAACACTAAATACACAGGTATTAGCAGGTTATCTTATTAGGTTTTAACTGCACTGAAATCAGCTTAATATTTCTCTTTAATTGAAGATGGCGTTGTTGTCAACGGTACTAAAATGAGACAAGAAGATGCTGCCCACCCTGCAGATGGTTCTCAGCAAATCAACACAATCTTGTCAAGCTCTGTTAATGTAGAAGGAGCCAGTAAAAGTTCAGGGAAGAATGGTGAAGATGTGATTTACACCACTGTGATTTGGAAGAGCAAGAACAACAAAAAGGAAGATGAGGATCTGGAGGAGGAGAGTGTGGCAGGAGGTGTTTATGGAAATATGGAGGAGGGAAATCTGTATGAAAAAGTGGGGTTTAGAAACGTGAGGAAGAAAGTTGAATGTGAATACGCTCAGGTTAAATTTAAAGATAAGACTCCAGCTGACGTACAGTAGATAACTATTTTGAATCATATCTGATTTAATTAAGAAATGAGTTGCCATATAGATGTATTGGCCTTGGTAAGAGTTGCTGCCCAGCTATCCAGTCAGCTCAATATAAAAGGTTAAAAGAACCACAACAGTATGATGATCCATCCTATTAGGGCTGGGATCGGCCACATGGCTTCAAATCTATATTGCGGTATAATCTGAAGCATGTGCAGTAACAAATTATATATATATATATATATATATATATATATATATATATATATATATATATATATATATATATATATATATATATATATATATATATATAATTATATATATATACACATACATACATACATACATACATACATACATACATACATACATACACACACACACGACAAATGACTTTCTAAACATACTTACATATCAGATACATTGCAGCAGAACCCTTGGAAGTGTAGCACCATAAATAACATTTCTCCCGCTTTCCTGATCACTTATTTGTAAATGTTATATTGCACTATAATAAAGCTGCCCATATTTGAACTAAAAACCCAACAATTCAACAGGCATGTTTTCCGTTGAATATAAAACAACAAAATTGGTATTCAAAATCTCTTTAAACTCAAATACTCATAAACATATACATCGGGTGCGATGGTATCATCACGTTAGCATTATTGCTTTAGCTCACATGACCTTAACTGGCCGTCATTACTAAACAGTTAGGTATTTTAACAGAGAATTATCCCACTAAAGTTACGTTTCTCACTTTTGTAAAACACAAATAATACTTACAGGGTATTGCCTCGATGGCACTAAGTTTTAATAATAAATACGCAAAAAGTTTCAGGGCAGTAGGAGGATGACAAACCGCCATCTTGCCTTCACTTTCTCACGAACAGAAAACGAAACCATACTGAAAGCAATATTCCCTCCGCCACCAGCATTAACCAGTAGATAGCGCTTGTGTATTACAGATAACTGTTTAAAAATCTTTTTTTTCAATTTTTTTTTTCTCTTAAAGCATGTTTAGTATTCTAAGACCATGGAAAAAGATATGAATTCATCAAGACATTGTTTCACATACATTGCAAAGCAGCTGCATTTCCGATTGTCGTCCATCACTGAAAACATTTCCTGACTGACTCAAACAGCAAGGGTATGACCTGCTGGATAAGATAATATTGCTCATTATCCTATTATCCAAAACTTTGAAATTATAGCCCTGGTTAATTGTTCCCCATCTGTACTACTGCACTTCTTTCTACCCGTATATGGTTCTTATCATACGTTCATTTAACAGAGCAGGCAGCTATTTATCTAAGACTTTTTTTTCAATAATATAATGTTTTACCTCTCTTTTTCATTAACAGGCTATAAAGAGGGAAATACAGCTTAATATTTTTCTGATGTTTTTTTTTCTCTATTTATTGTACAATTTTACTGCAACATACAATACATGTTTTTTAAAATGTACATCTTTATGTATATTTCTTGCTGATATATTCTTGTGAATTCGATATTTTTAATGCTGAAAACTCGTGAAGTGGAATCATGATCCACCACAGTCTTTTAGTTATACAAGTGGAAAAATGTGCTCCAGCAGCTGTTTGGGATTGTGTGGCCAGTCTTCAAGCTGCACTCAGAGCAGTCCTTCTCAAATAGTCGGGCGCGACCTCCTTGCAATGCCAGGAGGGGCGCGTGTGACCCCTAGGAACATGCTTTTTTTTGCTGTACTAGAATAAAGAGTAATTGCAGATATACTCCAGTAGGTGGCCGTGGGGCTCTCATTGTCACAGTGCACAGCAGGGAGTATTGGCTATATTGTGTCGAGTTTTTTTGCACAGACACACACGTGCACAGCACAGAGCAGGAGATATGAAGTGAACAAACCCTCAAGAGACACCATTGAACAATATTTAATCGGGATTAATAGAAAGGCAGAGAGAGACGGAGATAATGAGACAAACAAAAGTCGCCAGAAAGTTAAGATGAGGAAATGTGACGATGCTGATGTAGCGCTTGGCTTCATTGTGACTACAGTGGGATTGATGCACTTTAAATCTTTACAGACTAAAAAACTATTTTTAAAAGTTATTCTTGTTGTTATTCTCATGTTATAAGTAAACCTCTGCATAACACTGTAACAATTTTATAGATAAAAGATACTATTTATGGTCGTGGTGGAGGGTGGGGAGACGAAATGTTTTCTTCTTTCTGGGGGGGAACAGCAGAAAATGATTGAGAACCACTGACTCAAAGCCATGAAAACCCAACATCAATACCGTTTTTCTCCCAATAAATGCCCCCAGGTGTGATGCAAAACATGACCAGCTATTTTGACCCCTAGGTTCCAAATATTGTTCAATTTTGTTCTATTTTCTTTGCTGCTTATGATGGCATCAAAATTGGCATTAGGTAAATTTATGGTATGTTTTTCCTCGCTGGTTTCAGCACGTACATCATGAAAAAACTTAATCATGATAAGTCAATTAGAGACACAATAGTTGACAAGATTTCGTCCATAAAGCCGTACAGCACGTGTTTTAAACTGAGATGACTAATGAAAATTTCAAGTGTTAGGGTTAGCTTCACTTATGTTCTATCAAAGTTCTGGGAGCGCCATCTTTATGGAGTTTATGAGAGTTTTTTAAATCTGGCAATTGATGACAAGTAAAATCAACATGCACATGCTGCTCCAAATATGATCATTTCATTCAGACAGTTTGTAATCACTTCAGTTTGTGGAGCCTCAGCCTTTCTCCAGGTTTACTAAAACCCTGAGTTCAGCAGTTCATATTTGGCAGGAAAAACTCAGTAGAACTTCCTTAGGAGGAACTTTGTTCAGTGTTGTCTATTTTTCCCTCTTTAATTCAAGTACATTAAAGATGATAACCTTAAAAAAAGTGTGTGATGGGTAACAGGCTGAAATAATCTTACACCACCACCTTGGACCCTTGAGTTATCTCTCACTCTCTATTATTTCATGACACTGCTGTGTGTGCAAAATATAGCATTATGTAAAGAATGAAAAGGGGGCACTTGTTGCTGTACCTGACTCTACAACCATTGTTAAAAAGACCCAAATGCACAGATCTCTGGAAAGTGCACGTCATCATGCTGTTTGGGAAAGTACAAAAAAATATACAGTGGAGGAAATAAGGATTTGATCCCTCGCTGATTTTGGCAGTTGTCATACTAAGAAATAAATGGACAGTCTCAGGGTTTTATGGCAGATTTATTTTAACAGTTATAGAAAGAATATTGAAAAAAATGAGAAAATTACATGAAATGAAAAATAAAAATTAATTTGTAAGTCATTGAGGGAAATAAGTATTTGATCCCCGACCAACCTTGACCAGTGTTGGTTTCCCACAGACCACTGGCATACTCCTAATCTCACTGAAGTAATTACCTGCATGAGAGACACCTGTTTCAATTCACCTGTATAAAAGCCATCTGCCCACAGACCAGTAATACTCCACCATCTCCCCATGGGCAAGACTAAAGAGCTGTCCAAGATGTCAGGGACAAAGTTGTTGAACTCACAAGGCTGGAATGGCTACGATCATAAGTAAGAAGTGAATAGAAGGTGACAACTGGTTGGTGCAATTATCAGAAGGAAGAAGTACAACATGACTGTTAATCAACCTAGGCGGGGGCTCCATGGAGGATATACTGGTGGGGTCTCAATGATCATGAGAAAGGTTAGAGATCAGCCAGAATACACGGGAGGAGCTGGTTAATGATCTCAAGGCAGCTGGGACCAACAGTCACCAAGAAAACATTGGTAATACACTGAGGACGCAATGGTTTAAAATCCTGCAGTGGTCCAAGGTCCCTCTGCTCAAGAAGGCTCATGTCCAGGCCCGACTCAGGTTTGATAACGAACATATTGATGACTCAGAAAGACACTGGGAGAAGGTGCTGTGGTCAGATGAGACAAAAATTGAGCTCTCTGGTCTCAACTCAACTCGACATGTTTGGAGGAAGAGAAATGCTGAATATGACCCCAAAAACACCATCCCTACTGTCAAGCATGGCGGTGGAAGCCTTATGCTTTGGGGGTGTTTAAGGGGACCGTCGACTTCCCGCATCGATGGGAAGATGAACGGGGCATGTAACCGCGAATCTTGGGTGACCAACCTCCTTGCCTCCACAAGAACATGAAAATGGGTCGTGACGGGTCTTCCAGCATTACACAACGACCCAAAACATACAGCCAGGAAACAAAAGATGGCTCCATAAAGCACATCAGGTCATGGAACGGCCTACCAGTCTCCTGACCAATCTATTAAAAATCTATGGAGAGAGTAAGCTGAGAGTTTCCAATCACAGCCTTCAAAACCTTCTGGATTTGGAGATGATTTGCAGAGAGGAGTGGAGGAAAATTACTCCTATGGTTTAACCTAGTGCAACACCTAAACGTCTGACAGCTGAGCTGCAACAAGGGTTTACCCCCAAGTATTCATCCTGTTTTGCTAGGGGATCAAAATTTATTTCCCTCAATACTGCCAATTGATTTTTATTTTTCATTTATTAATTTCTCAAGTTTTTTCATCATTACATTTCAGAGTTGCAGAAATGTGTAAGGAGAACTACTTTCCTTTTGGGCTGTGTCTGAAAATCCTGGAGGATCACTTTCAAATGTTGATAAATTGCGTTCAATGGGGCTGAAAATGTTGTTTATCAATATCTCCGCTAATTATTGCCCAAAACTCTGAAATTTGACTCAGAG
>JAGFBZ010002617.1:0-53804 GCA_018398805.1 Hirundichthys speculiger | reverse complement strand
TTAGCAGCAGCATTGCAGTAGCACTGAATGTGTCCCAGTTCCCCACAGGCTCTACACATGGGCCTCCCACTTCGATCCCACTGAAAGGCCCCACCTGAGTGATGTTTACTTTGATAGCGTACATGTTCCATTCTACCTCTGGGAAACTTTCCTTGGCCTTGGTGAATGTCAGCTGGTACTGCAGGGGACAGTTGTCTTCGTACCACATCAACTAGAGTTCTGCTAATTGTGGCTAGCTGGTCATGTATTTCCTGTCTGAGCTCAGTTTTAACATCCTCCTTCCACCTGTTCATCTCATGCATATCTATGGGCGATGGTACACACACTCGACCAGCTTGAGCCTCATCTTTCCTGTTCTGCTCTTTTTCTAAAGCTTGAGCTTCAGTGCAGGCCTCACTGAAGCTGAGGTCTGACCTCAGTCTGGTTAGCCGCTCTACCTTCCTCTGCACTTTACCTGGCCTCAGCCCTTTAACAAACTGGTCTCTGGCTGTGGGCTCCACCTGGGCTGCTACCTGTGGTTAGCTTTCCTTCCACTGATTAAATAACTCCCTGAAGCGCAACACATACATCTCAACGCTTTCATTCTCTTTCTGTCTACATTGAAAAAACTGAACTCTGACATGAGCAAGGGAACATGGCTGACCATAAAGTCTTTTTTTATTTATCTAAAATAGCCTTTGAGGACCCCCTTTTGTCTGCATCTAATAGCATGATTTGTCTTTTTGCCACCCCATCAAGTCCCCAAAGCACAAAATCAACTTTCTGCTGAGCATCAAGACCTTGAGCCCTAATCATAGACTCCATTTGTTCAGACCATGCCCCAAATTTAATGTTCCCATCTTTACCTGAAAATTTTGGTATAAATGGTAAAGCCATAAACCATGGCATAGCCATGGTGGGTACTATAATAGCATTTGAGGGGCCTGGCACAACATCCTGATCATTTTCGTCTGCCATATGTACTGTGCGGTGTGGTATGCGGATCCTGCCGACAACGCCAAAATTTGTAACAGATAGGTAAAGATCCCCGGGCCACACCAACACAGACACAGAGGGCAGTCTGGATATAACAATATTTTTATTGTGTTAAAAAATAAAATGCTAAAAAAATAAAAAATGAAGTAAAATTCTGGCCAGTAAAAATCAGGTGAAAAGCTGGATGTGAAAAATAAAAACAACTAAAATTATAACTTAGTCCATATAAGTCTGACTTAATCCAATCATCCGGGTTTCCTTACACTGCACCGTGGTCCACAGTGGAGACAGCTCGGCGTCATGTCTAATGTTCTTCAACCTCGCCGTCCTGATGAACCGACGTGATCCGGCGGTGTGGTCCGACCAGTAGCGGAGGCGCAGCTCGAAATTGGTGTCTACGTTTTGTCTATCCTCGACTCTCACCCTCCTGATGGCCTCACGTGATCCAACAGCTGGGAACAATTCAAAACAATAAAATCAACCCCAGGTTCAGCCACACACACCGCACTTTCTCTGGGTTACAGGCTGGTTCACGTTCCTTTGACTTATCGTATAGCGCAATGATCGCGTGGCCACCCGCCGTCTGGTTCTGTCCAACCTGCTGCACCTCTGGGAGAGAAGCCAGGTGAGGAAAGACACGCCCGGTTGTTCCTCACAGCTGATGAGCTTCACCTGTTTATATCTTGACAACAGCTAATTGCCAATCAGTCACTGGGAGACAAGCATAGGAAGAGATACAACAAGGGGCGGAACCATGCGCTCATGTCCTTAAAATGTCCATCATGCGAGTGTTACCGGCCTCAGACCTAGGGGGAATCTTGGTCGGCACAAACGATACACAGGCAGTGTGTACTATGGATCTGTGAATAATGAGGAATGAACACGTTAATACGATGTGCTTTGCTCTCTGCCAGCAGCGATTTATTGTTGACTCAGTAACAGTATCAACACTCAAAACCATTTCATTTAACTTCAATAACATCATACTATTCTTATCTTTTAAAAATCACAATAATGTCACCATAACATCAAAATACTCTTCCATATCAAAATACAGTGCAACAGTCACTTCGAGATGGCTCAAAATACAACAAACCTCTAGGTTCACAATACTTCAAAATAAATGCTGGTAGAAACCCAAATAATACAAAAATACAGTTCAGTAAACCAAGATAAAATAAAGTATTGTGTGTGTGAAATTCATCCCCAACATAAAGTTAATACTCGCCAAAATAATCATTTTCTAACAATAAAGACAGCAATACATCTAAATTTAATGTTATTAATACTCTTAGCCATTAGCTATGATGGACAATGAAAATAAAGTGGAGGCGACGTTCATGTTCATGCGCACGGACGTGCATGTACGCACACACACATGCACCTCGTGTGCTCTCTGTACTAGCACAGTGAAAAACTACTAGTGGCAACCACAATTAAACTTGACAAAACAATAAAACTACTCATCAAAACTCACATCTCATACTCTCAAAACGTCACTACACGTCACTGACAGTTCATATTAATTTTAAACACCTTTAGGAATGTTTTAGGAAAAATTATAACAGTACCTGTGAATAATGAGGAATGAACACGTTAATACGATGTGCTTTCTGCCAGCAGCGATTTATTGTTGACTGCGCATGCGTGGGCAGAGACCATCGTATCTTCCTCATTGGTCATTCACTCACAGGAGCGCAGGAGCGCCATCTACTGACTTGGGGATCTAGTAACATGTGAAACTACATCGAAATCTGTCAATAACTGTTGTGGAATAGTTCTAATAATCTTAAAGAAAAATGGGGGGGTGTCTGTTTTTTAATTAAAAAAACTTGAATGGAGGCAATTAAAATCTGAGCCCTCTACACTCTCCCCTGCTTCAAGAGATGTCTCCGGACAACTAGAACTAAACCAACAAGGAATAGTCTAGTCAGGTAATAGTCTGGGAAAAGTAATCTGTCTGGTCTGTGTAGTGTCTAGTAAGTCTCGTCGGGAGTAGTCAAGGTCTGTCAAGTCAGTCTGTGTCTGTCAAATCCTCTGCTAGTGTAAGTCATCGATCATAGGCCTAATAAGTCCACAATATTGGAGGAGGGTAGTAGTGTGTTTCTGGCAAGACTGAGTACGGGGTCATGGGGTAAGGCACATATGAGAACATGGCATTTGCTCCATGTCTCCAGGGCTGCTATGATGCCTGACCCAGTTGTTCGTAAGTGAACCTGTCTCTGGGTTTTATATGTGTGGGTGGACCTTCTTGTGGGCTCTCCACCTTGTGGCTCTCTGCCAGGCTCAACCATCTCGTCTGGTATCTCTGTATCATCCGCATGGCCACCAACCATTACATGGTGTTCCTGAACATTCTCAACTGGCTGTGTGTCGGCTTGTGTTTGTGCTGGTGCTGATGCTGGTATGACAAGTGGAACAGCTTCCTCTTGCTGATGCACAACAGCTTTCTCCTGCTGATGCACATCACCTGGTTCTGGTGCTCGTGTTCGAGGCTGGAACTCTTGTGCTACTGCTCTGAGATTACTGTGTGTGTCAGACTGAGGTTCCTGATGTCTCACTGACCTCCTCGTATACACAGGTAGCCGTCAGAGGTTGTACACATATCCATCCTCTTCAGCAGAACCATAAGAATCCTGCTCATCTGCTTCTCTGCTGTTTGTCTGTTTGTGTCTCTGTTTTTTCTGTTTCTTTTGTGCGTGACAGGGCTGCTCATCTTGTTCGAATGGTAAGTCATTTACAGATAACAGGAGATTACGGTGGAGCACACAGATAGTTTTGTCTCCCTCTTCGGCTTGCTTGAACTTTGTACACAGGCCCGTCTCCCATCCTTTCAATGACTCTGTGAACTCTCTCCTCCCAGTACGCACGGAGTTTACCAGGGCCACCTCTCTCTGACAAATTCCTAATGAGCACACGATCTCCTGGCTGAAGTGCAATGCCTTTAACACCACGGTCGTAGTATTTTTTCCCTTTAGCTGAGCTCTTTTGGCTATTCTCCGACGCGATCCTGTAAGCCTCTCGCATCCGAGTAGCCCATTTCTGTGCATACTCCTTTCGACTTGACACTTCTTCCTCCGTTCTCAGGTCAAAGACTAAGTCAATGGGCAAATGTGGGGCTCTTCCATAGAGGAGAAAGAATGGCGAATAGCCAGTGGCTTCGTGTCATGTACAATTGTACGCATGGACTATGTGGGGCAAATAGTCTTTCCACTCAGCTTTCCTTTCCTCTTGGAGAGTGCGCAGCATCTGTAATAGTGTTCTATTCAGCCGTTCAACAGGATTCCCCTGCGGGTGGTATGGAGTAGTACGGGAATGGGCAATGCCAGACAGCTGGTGGAGTCGCTGGAACAGATCATTCTCGAACTCCTGTCCCTGGTCATGGTGCAAAATCTGGGGGTATGAGAAACGCGAAATAAAATCACTGAAGATTTTCTCAGCTGCAGTTTTGCCTGACTTATTCTTAGTTGGATAGGCTTAAAGCGCGTAAAGTGATCAACCAGGACTAAAATATACTCAAACCCTCCCTTACTCGGCTCTAGATGGAGATAGTCGATGGAAATCAGCTCAAATGGAGCACTGGCTGTGATTGAACCCATAGGTGCTTTTTCTGGGACCGTGGGTTTTTTCTGCTTAATACAGGAGCACTGGCGGATGACATAGTCTTCTATTTCCCGCTGCATAAATGGCCAATAGAATCTTTGCCTTGCCAGGTGGATGACTTTGTCAGCTCAAACGTGTCCCATGTCGTCATGCAGATGTTTGAGCACGGTTGCCTTAAGCTTACTAGGGAGAACGAGCTGTTTCCATTTTCCTGCCTGTCTGTACAGAATTCCTTTGTCAAGTTTGAGTTTATTTCATTCATGTACAAGTCTCCTTGTCTCTTGTCCCATTTGTCTTTTGTCTTTGTCATTGGGGTTCCATCCCCTCCTCTTCAATGTCATCACCTCGTTGATTGATTCATCCTCCTTTTGGGCAGCTCTGATGTCCTCTGGGGTGATGGTAGGGACTGTTACAGGGGGATTGTCTTCATCAACAGAAGTGAGATGTAATGTGGCCATCCATGGCACATCCTTCTCAGCCATTGCCTGGCTCCCCTGCCATATAGTGGAGACAACTTCTGGGGGCAAGGTTTCAGTGTACTCTGATACGTGACCCTGCAGCTGTACTGGGTATTGTGACAGTGTGTCGGCGTCAGCATTCGCCTTGCCTGGCCTGTATTTTATGGTGAAATGAAAATCCGCCAACTCACCTACCCAGCAATGTCCAACCGCGTTGAGTTTGGCTGTGCTTAAGACATAAATAAGGGGGTTATTGTCCGTATACACGGTGAATGTAGGTGCATAATAGAGATAATCCCGGAATTTGTCGCAGATTGCCCACTTCAATGCCAGAAACTCGAGCTTGCCAGAATGGAGGTGGTAATTCTTTTCGGCTGGTGTGAGTGTTCTGGATCCATAAGCAATGACGCGAAGTTTACCTCCCTGCTGTTGGTAAAGCACGGCCCCCAGGCCTTCTTTGGATGCGTCAGTATTTAACACAAAGGGTAAATTAAAGTCTGGGTAGGCTAAAATGGGTGGATTGGTCAACATGTTCACAAGGCGAGAGACAACAGCACTGTGTTCGGGGTTCCACTGGACAGGTGTATTGGAGGGGAGTTGGCCAGGCTTTAAGACTTTTCGTTTGGCTGGGGTGCTGTTACCATTAGCAGGTTTTGAGTTAGGCTGACTGGGACTGGGACTATGAGCTGAAACAGTGGCCGTGCAATTCTTGAGAAGTCTTGTATGAAAGATCTATAATAGCTAAGAAGGCCTAACAGACCTCTGACTTCACCCACAGTCTTTGGCTCTCTCTCTTTCAGCTGCAACACCGCTTCCAGGTCTTTAGGGTCTATCTGGACACCTTCACTTGTCACTAGGCGCCCTATGTATCTCACTTGTCGTCTGAACAGCTCACATTTCTTTGGGCGTAACTTGATGCCATGCTCCCGCAAGCGACGGAGCACCCGTCTCAAGTCCTCAACGTGGTCATGAAATGATTTAGAAAAACAAAGTACGTCGTCCAGATAAGGAGAGCAGCATTCGTTCCTCATACCATCAAGGACGCCCTCCATACATCTTTGAAAGGCCGCTGGGGCGTTTGTAAGGCCAAAGGGGAGGCGGAGCCACTCATATAATCCCCAAGGGGTACTAAAGGCGGTCAGGTGCCTGGAACTCTCATCGACAAAGCCCTGATGGTAAGCGCTGCCTTGGTCGAGTATTAAAAAACCAGGAGTAGCCACCCAGGTTGTCCAGCAGGTCTTGAATGCGCGGGAGAGGATGACTGTCTGGGACAGTTTTACGGTTTAACTCCCTGAAGTCAAGGCATAGACGTAAGCTCTTATCCTTTTTACGGACACAGACCACAGGGGATGAGTACGGTGAGTGGACTTTCTTATCCAGCCATGGTCAAGCAGTTTCTGCACGTACTCTTTTACCTTTCTGTACAGGGGTTTTGGGATCGCATTATAGCGCTTTTGGACAGGTGTCTCATCATTAAGCTGAATTTTCAGTTGCAGATTCGGGATGCAACCTATGTCAGCATCATCCTTGGCAAAAACATCAGATTCTTCATATAACATGTCTCTGGCGATGTTTTGCTCATCCTCTTCGAGGTGTGACAATTCAACAGGTGGATGCCATTTTTCTCTAGTCAGAGCAGAACAGGTTTGAGCAGTGAGATGGTTTATGGGCTTTGGGTTGTTGGGAAGATGGGTAATGGGTTTGACCTCACTAATTTCCTCAAATGTGCCCAATATGGTTCTCTCTGACAGGTAAATATCATGTTTAGTGAGATTCTGAATAGGGATTTTGGTAATTTTAGATGAGCCTGAGGGGACATCTACTAAAGTGGGAAAGGGGTCCAAACCCTCAGGGCAGTTGTTCTCTGGGCTGGGCTCAAAAAACATCATTTCGCCCCGGGGCCATGCTCTGACTCTGCACTTCACCTCACAGATTTGACCAGCAGGGATTGTCAGTCCTTTCTTTCCGACTCGCACAGCGCACGGGGGAGGTGTTTCGTCAGGGGCCACTATCTGGAGGACGGAGATCAGAGTTTCCACCGTGCTTTCACTGACACTCATGGCTTCCTTCAGTATGGCAGTAATATCCATCTGTTCTTTGTTCTCTTTGATCATCTCTGCAATGACATTGCTACCTAAAAGGGGACCGTTAACACAACTCTGACTTATTAATATGGGTACTTGCATGTCAGCATGTCCATGGCTCTCACTGCGTATCTGCAAGTCAACATAAGCCCAATCCATCAAAGGGAACCGCTGTGCCATTAGCTGCAGATATCTCAAGGGGTTGGTCTGGAAATAGGGATGAGAGTGGCTGTATACTGACACTGGGCAACGCTTCCTCTACCCATGCCCTCCCCACCATGGTCACCTGAGCCCCTGAGTCAAGCAGCATTTGTAGTGGGACCCCATTGATTGCACATGAGACCATACATCGTTTGCCAATTAGTTGTGCTACACATTTCCTGGATGTTGGCTGGGACTGTAGTGTGGTTGGATTTACTGGATTTACGGTTCCGACAGAGTTAACCTGTAGTGGAGGCTTGTTACTTGCAGCGGTCACAGGCAGCCTCATTCCTGTGACCTCCTCTCGTTTCCCGATGCCTTTCTTTGCAGACACCCAACTGCTCTGTGTCCTTCTTGGCCACAAACAAAACAGTGCAGGCAGCTCCTAATGTTCTTGTGCACACAGTCCTGACATCTGCCCCTGTTCTCAGTCGATACCTGGGGTCGATTTGGGAGTCGGGTGGAGGGGGGACAGGGGCTCACATTGGTCACTGGCTCTGGGGGTTTGACAACACGAGCAAAGTGTTGGGCCATCGAGGTCACTTGTGCGGTCAGTTCTAGGATAGCAGCACGGTTAGCCTGTAACTCAGCATCAACATTGGTCTGTTTAGTCTGGTCAGTATTTAGTCTGGTCAGATTGAGCTGCATTTACAGACACTGGTCAGGTTTTAGTAACTGTACCAAGGCGTTTCAACATGTCCGTCTCCTCACTAGTGGACCTGGTGATCTGTTTTAGGAGAAAGTCATCAGTAACCTACCAGTCTGTGAGGAAAGGTTTCAGGTCACATCTTACATGGTTTTTTTTCTCATTTAACCCTTGGTAAAGTGTGTGAAGGAATGTACCTTGGACAAGCTTTCTGTCATAACAAAAATCTGCACCTGGCTGTTGTGACTCAAAAATAACCCTCTGTTTTTGTTGCTGTGGACCCTCTTTGTCTTGCTTTTCTAGCGGTACTAAGCTCCTGAAAGAGCTCAGTGCTGTTTTTATCTCTAATATGGGAATGGAGAAACCTTTTTAACTTACTCATGGTAAGGTCATCTTTGCTAGTTAACATCTCCTAGAACGTACCAGGTTTAGTTATCTTGAGCACAGTGCGGATTACCTCTGACTCACTAAACCCTTCTAGTAGACCTTGATCCATTTGTTTACAGAGGCTACTGTAGGACACTTCAGACCCTGTGTCAGAAATCTGACCACCATAAATTTTAAATTCTCTGCAGCTACATCAGTGAATTTCATGACTTGCTCACCAACACTGGAAGGCGGACTGGTACGGCCAGAAAGGGCACCACCTGCGCTGTTGCCGATGGATCTGGCTGGCGATGTAGTGACAAGGTTCCTGGCAGGTGCATTAGTGTCTCTGTCCGTGATCGGTTGAGGTGTGTGAACGTCTTCCCTGGGTGAGAACAGCGGCTGACTGTCCATGGGTGCTGTAGTCGAGCTGGTCCGTCACTGAGTCTCTGTATCCTCCTCCTGGAGGGGTGCAGCCTCGCTCACTCCTCTCTGGTCAGCTCCTCCCGCAGCATCTCCTGCATCCGGGATCCATGGAGCAACAGTTGATCGAGCACGTCATCGAGGTGAAGGATCTGAGACATGCCTTCATCTTCCATGCCTCTCAGCTTCTCACTTCTTAGGTAATCATCAATTAAATCAAACAGTTCTGGTTCACTCAGCGCCGCAAGGCCCTCAACGTCCGGTCCTGATCTGTCATCAATCGCACTGGCGACAGCCTGTAACTGACTGGTACTCATTGCAAGGAGTCTCTTTCGGATCTTGAAGACAAGCATACGTCGTGGAGTTGTGGTAGCCATCTTTAGCCCCTGTAGTCCCTACTCCCTGGATGACGCACAGCACGACAGCCTTCCCTGAAGCCTTGGACACAGGTTCTCTCTGTAGCAGTTCCCACTCTCCCAGCTAGGTGGCGCTGAATCCCGTCGACGAGCCCCCAATTGTTACCGGCCTCAGACCTAGGGGGAATCTGGGTCGGCACAAACGATACACAGGCAGTGTGCACTATGGATCTGTGAATAATGAGGAATGAACACGTTAATACGATGTGCTTTGCTCTCTGCCAGCAGCGATTTATTGTTGACTCAGTAACAGTATCAACACTCAAAACCATTTCATTTAACTTCAATAACATCATACTATTCTTATCTTTTAAAAATCACAATAATGTCACCATAACATCAAAATACTCTTCCATATCAAAATACAGTGCAACAGTCACTTCGAGATGGCTCAAAATACAACAAACCTCTAGGTTCACAATACTTCAAAATAAATGCTGGTAGAAACCCAAATAATACAAAAATACAGTTCAGTAAACCAAGATAAAATAAAGTATTGTGTGTGTGAAATTCATCCCCAACATAAAGTTAATACTCGCCAAAATAATCATTTTCTAACAATAAAGACAGCAATACATCTAAATTTAATGTTAATTAATACTCTTCGCCATTAGCTATGAAATGAAACAATGAAAATAATGAAAATAAAGTGGATGCGACGTTCATGTTCACGAGCACGGACATGCATGTACGCACACACACATGCACCTCGTGTGCTCTCTGTACAAGCACAGTGAAAAACTACTAGTGGCAACCACAATTAAACTTGACAAAACAATAAAACTACTCATCAAAACTCACATCTCATACTCTCAAAACGTCACTACACATGTCACTGACAGTTCATATTAATTTTAAACATCTTTAGAAAATGTTTTAGGAAAAATTATAACAGTACCTGTGAATAATGAGGAATGAACACGTTAATACGATGCGCTTTGCTCTCTGCCAGCAGCGATTTATTGTTGACTGCGAATGCGTGGGCAGAGACCATCGTATCTTCCTCGTTGGTCATTCACTCACAGGAGCGCATGAGCGCCATCTACTGACTTGGGGATCTAGTAACATGTGAAACTACATCGAAATCTGTCAATAATTGTTGTGGAATAGTTCTAATAATCTTAAAGAAAAATGGGGGGGTGTCTGTTTTAATAAAAAAAACTTGAATGGAGGTAATTAAAATCTAAGCCCTCTACACGAGTTCATGCAAAAAAACAGAATACACAGCAATGCACACTTATTTAAAAAGGAACTACACACAATATAAAAAAATGCACTCAATAAATAAAAATGATATACTAAGGACAGCTCCTGTCACCCCGTGACATGGTGAGCAGCAACTTTTAGGGGACACTTAGAAAAAAGTCCAAACATCTTCAATCAAGCAGCAAACAAGTTCTTGCTTTCCTGATTCATTTCAGCCTGATTATTTTGAGGACAGCCAGGTGGGTCAATGGTCCTCATGTGAGGCTAGCAGCTGCTCAGTTGTTAAAAACCCCACAAAATGATCAAAAGGCTAAGAGACACACTTTTTACTTCCAGTTAGCTGATCTACATCTATAGCTGGACTAGACTGTAGAACTTTCTATTTCCCCAAGTACCTTACATGAACACAAAGAGAATCAACTTACTGACCACAGTATGTTTGACAGCCACAACAGGCTGTGATAGCGCTCACTTTCAGCTTGTTACAACAACAGCAACAGAGTACTTGTATCACACCCTTCTAGTCCAGGAACCATTCAAGACACTTTTTCAACACAAGGCAGCTTTCTCTCACTGTCACACAAGCATCGTCTCACACACACACACTGATAACTGTCCATAAGTGGACACACATCTGTTGTATTTTGTGTTTTTGCTCACAGTTCATGATGTAGAAACACATCAAAGACTGGACAGAACAAGAACAAATGTCAACCACTTCATGTGATTCCATGGTGTAATGGTTAGCACTCTGGATTCTGAATCCAGTGATTTGAGTTCAAGTCTCAGTGGAGCCTGTTCAGGTTCCAAAAGGACATTAAATGACCAACTGTCTAGGATCTGATGGTGGTTTAGTGTCCAGCCTGGCTTCTACCCACTCTAATTATTATCAATATTATTTTGATATAACAGTTATTCAGACAGTTGGGATCCTGGGATATAGCAACATTAACATAGGTCTGTCATTTTCACAAAATGACTTGTGTTTCCTATTCAGATGAATTGAAAGGGAACAACTTGTCCAGTCCACATATTTATACACATTTATGGTAAAGACACCTTGAGGACCCACAAGTCTGAGGGACCAGTTCAGTCATTTCTAGTTTACCAGACAGACACTTAAACCAACTAAGCTGCGCCACCTTCATGAGTATGTGCTACGACAAAGATCAGAGTTACCAACTTGTTTGTTATCAGTTCCCAGGTCCGAACCCAGCATCTCTAATGGTAGCTTGGATAGTTATGAAAGAACCATAAATAATGAACGTAGCTTTATCGATCTTAATCGTCTGGAGGTCACAGAAAGCTGACCTGTTACTTGGAAGTATGTTATGTTGACTTTTGGTGAGTCAGAACTAATAATCTTCAAATAAAACATGTGCTGCTATCCAGATTATGTCTCTTTGGTGAAGAGATGATGTTTATTCAAGCAAAACAAGACCAAAACACATTGTGGACATCTTCCATCAGAGTGTAGTAAGAGTCTAAACTGACCTGCCTGCAGTCCAGAGTGAAGCAACACAGCTGGAAAACACACCCTGTCCCCAAGTTTCTGAAACCTGTAGTCTGACCTCCCAGAGGCCTTCATTCAGCTATCCAGCAGGTTCAACTCCTCCACACAAGGACTCCAGGGCACCCAGGTGGTGAAACTCAGAGACTTTATAGTCTGAATGCTGGAAAACCACTGACCTTCTAGAATGATCTTTTCATGTTGCCTAGCAACTAGGACAACTGACACTCAACACCAAGCTAGCAGATAAAGTCACAGACATTTAAATTACTTTAGTCTCACAGCAAGTATCCCTGGACTATTTCCTGTTCCTGCTGCTGTGTCTTTGTTGACCCCTGATCCCGTATGGATAAGGCATTGGCTTCTGTAGCCAGGGGTTGTGGCCTCAAGTCCCACCTGAGGTGATTTGTGAGATTTCACTGCTTTTCTCTTTGTCCCTCTTCCCCACAATGAAAATCTGCGGAATACAAAAACCCAGTAAGAGTCAGTGTAGAGCTTGACATTTGCAATTAACTTGAAATTGAAAGCTATGGAAAAGAAGATGGGGAGTCCATGTTTAAATTTGGAAAAACTTTGGTTGGAGGACCCGTCTGTTTCTGTTAGCGGAGGGGAATTAGCTCAAATGGTAGAGCGCTCGCTTTGCATAGGCAGGTGCCCGATTTTTTCGCTCGCTAAAACACGCGAAGGTCGCGCGAAACGCACGAGGAATGCATAGAATAGTGAAATAACACAGACAATGTCCCGTGCAACTCCATATCGCTATTTCCGGGCGTTTTTTTATTTGAGTCATCCGCTGTGAGCTGGATTCGAACTAGCGATCTGCCGGACAAGGCAAAGCCTGGGTCACACAGTCACACAAAGGCATAATATCAAAATCCTGATAGATATATGAGTATATACAATATAGAAAGCCTCTGATAATGTTCTGACTATTAAATTAAAGTGCATTAAAGTTACACTAAGGTGATCCCAAGTCATGCAACAAGTAGTTTGTAACTAAGTATTTATTTTATTGCAGCAAAGCATCCTGTGGGCAGAGCACAGCTGATCAAGTTCAGGGGTAGGTCAATGGAAGAGTGCCTGCCCCCAGCCAGCTGCACACTTTTATGGCTTTACAAGTGCCAGGTGACTTCTGAGTGACACACTTCATTTGGGGGGGTTACATTAATGACTGTTTATCACCCTTTGACCCCCTAATGACCCAAGAGATGGACAGCTCTGTCAAAAACCCCCACCACCCCCACCCCCCAGGAATCAATTCAGGTCCACCCACTAACTGTGTGTGTGATGCTGTTAAAGTAACAAGAAGCACATGAAAGGATAATTAAGCTTATATTCTTTTAATACATGTTTTCCCAAACAAACATTAAGGGAAAACACACACAGCAAAACACACACATCAGAAAACACACACAGCAAAACACACACAGCAGAAAATCAGTTACTTCAGGCACTTTTTGACCTGTGACCTGTGACTGTCTTCTCTCGCAGGCTGTGGATTGGCTGCCACCTTCTCTTCCTGCCAGAATTCAAAATCCTGTCCCTGGGCCACAGACGGACAGGAAAACCAGTCCTTGTAGAAGCCGGAGCAGTGGATGCACGCCTGGCACGGCGAGCCTGAAGGAGCCCGAAGGAGCCCGAAGGAGCCTGGAGGCTTCCTCCTACCCAGGAGATGGAGGAGCTGCATCGCCCGGGGCAGCAGAGTGTCAATGTTTAGTGTGACCACCATTATTAACTCGCACTGCTTTCACCCTCCAGGTCAGCAGAGCTGCACAGGTCGCTGCTGGAGTCCTCTCTCCTCAGTGATGACATCAGAGCAGGTGGACAGGATGACAACTGCCTTGCTGAGGAAGCTTAAGGCGAAGGTGAGTCTCCATCCTGTCCACCTGCTCTGTGATGTCATCAATGAGGAGAGAGGACTCCAGCAGCGACCTGTGCAGCTCTGCTGACCTGAAAGCAGTGCGAGTTCATAAAGGTGGTCACACTTTTTACATGTGTACAACTTTGTTGCCAACTGTAATTAAAGCTGTACCGTGATTAATTTAAGATGTGTCAAAGAGTTTTTCAAAAATGCACCCACACAATATAAACACAGTATAAACACAATATATACACAATATATACAATATATACAGGCAAGTTGTTTGGCAGCTCTCTGCTCCTGCAGCCACTCCTCCAGAGACTTTCCTGTGAGGCCGCAGGGCAGAAGGTGGCGCCTCCAAGACGGCTGTGGCCAAACTCCTTGGTTTTAGGCTGACCACACTTTGTACACTTATTGTACGTCACCTGTCTTACGTATTTCCTTTTGGCCGCTCCATCCTCCTCCTCAAGAGCCCGCCGGCGTCGGTTCCTCTCTGTGAACCGGGATACAGGAGCAGGAGGAGCAGGAGGAGCTGGGCCGGGTGTAGAGACACCAGGAGCCAGCACCAGCGACAGCGTGTTGTCGGGGTTCAGGACGAGACGCCCCGACTGAGCTGCTGGCGGCGGCGGCGGCGGTGGTGCTGTGGGGGTGGGCATGATGGGGCGGACCCTGGTGGCAGCAGCGGGCCGTCTGCCTGGCCGCAGGAGGGGGGCCTGTCCCTCCAGATTCGGGGGGAGAACAAATTCGTGCCGTGGCCCAGATGTAGGAGGAAGGAGTGCCAGTTTGTCCTTCGGGGCCGGAAGCTGGTCCGGTGCCACGGCGATCTGGGGGGTGGAAGGCATCCCCTGGGAGAGGACACTCACCTCCTGGGTCTTCTGCCTCCGTTGAAACCTGAAAGAAGATCATTTGTGTTAGATTAGTCATCCTCAAATGGGGGGTATTTGAAGGCTCTCCAGGGGGTACATGAGACCTACCACTGGATGAGTGTCCTCTGGTTGAGCTCAAAGAGCTGCAGGGTGGTCTCCGCCATGACCCGCGGCGTGTTGAGCACCAGCTCCCGGATGTGATGGTACACCCCGAGGATTTTGGACCATCTGGGGGTCGACACTCCAGCCTTCTTGGTTGGGGACTTGTGCAACGTGCACAGTTTGATGCACATTGCCTCAACCAAGCGGCTGGTGCTGGGCCACTGTGCCGGACCCCCAGGATGGCCTATCAGGCAGCGCTTCACGCTCTCCACGCCCGGTGTGACTCCAGACCGCTTCGGAGCCTTGAAGCGGCCGTGTGTGAGGCGCTCCTGGTGGCGAGACTGGTAGTCCACACGCTGCTTGTCAACCTCCGGGAGAGCTGCCCACAGCCGGAAGATCTGGCCCACCTGCAGCTCGGTGAGGTAAGGAGCCTCATGGAGATCCACCAGGCAGGCGGCGAGATCCTGGACCTTGTCCCACCCGGCGATCCCATCCGGCCCGATGACTTCTCCCTAATTAGTTCATAGACTAAAATTAATATATGTGAAATAAAATGTCATTGAGATTGGACTGAAATAGTTATTGAAGTGTCTTACCTGAGCCTCACCAGACGTGCTGCTTGAAGGCAGCACATCAGCAGGTGGTGCAGGGGCCTGAGGTGGAGGTGGAGGTGGAGGTGGCTGAGAAGAGGCCTGAAGACCTGGTGACGATGAGGGCCTGCTCTGCACAGCATGGGAGGGGTCGTCCTCATACAGGACAGGAACTGTGATGTCCTCAACGCTCTCTTCAACATACCCCTCATCTTGGATGTCCTCATCGTTGACCTCCTCCACCAGCCTGTCCTCCTCCCCGGGGTCCTGGAGCACTGGGGTCAGCTCCTTGCCGGTCTGACTGTACAGATACTCCATACCCAGCAGTTCACCTTGGAAAAACAAAAAAAAACAAAACAGAAAAAAGAGCGTGATATATATATATATTTCACTGAATACATTAATGGTTAGATTGATTAATACTTAGTGTAAATGACAGTGAATGACTTCTGACTACCATCTAGTGGCCAGGGAGGAGACTACTGAGCCCTGTGAGCATCACCTAAGTGTTCACCTGTGCTCATCTCCATCACCTTGTTCCTTTGTTCTCCTGCTGAGTCTCTCAATTGTTTGGATAATTTAGAGGTAAGTGAGTAAATTTCCCTCTGGTGTGCTGATACAGTGTCAGTACACTCTGATGTTGTTTATTGTATTAGGAGGCAAAACCAGAGACAGTAAGGTATGGGCTCTATGTAGAGTTCCACTACTTCCTGAACTTAAGGCTGCTCTTATATTTCCTGTCTTACATTAAAGGACATTAATGTTGAACAATGTATTACCTGTGTACGCTTCAGGGGTGCGATAGCGCTCATCCCAGCTCCTCCCAGCTCCTCCCAAGCACCTTCTGGCTGAGCTGCTCCACCGCCTCTCTCAGAGCGCTGCCGTAGGACCGGATGGAAGATGCTCCCTTCACAGCTTCCTCCATCCGGTCATCGTTCCAGCGCATCAGCCCCTCCAGGAGGTACGCCTGGAAATGGGCGTCGCTGGCGCTGGTTCCTGAAGGTTAAGAACACAAAGAGGCATGTCACGTTTGTAAAAGATATGAAGTATCCATAACACGTGATAGAGTTATGTTAAAAAAATAAAGACACACATTCTGAGAAAGAAGAGGTATAAATCTAGTAACTCATATGTATGCAATACCTGGAATGAACCTGTTGAGGTGGAGGTGGAAGGACTCCAGGGAGGTGGAGCCCGGGGCACACCTGTAGCAGCACAGCTCTTCATTGCCTTTCTTCGGGGTGCCGGTCTTGATGTAGAGCGGGAAGTCCTCCGGGTCCTGGATACAGCCCAGGTGTTTTTGCTGCTCCTTCCAGATCTGCTGGATCCGCTCGTGGTCCAGCAGAGGAACGCCCAGAGTGTCCTTCCCACTCGGGCTGTCAAACAGATTGATGAGTGACCCGATCAGTCTGCTGGTCTCCTCCGCCCCCCTGGTCCTCCTCTTGCAGTGCAGCGCCAGCTCCCTCCGGGTGATCAGCCTGGTCACCGCCTCCTCGGAGATGTGGCCGACTCCCCTCGCTGCCAGGTCGCCCTCCTTGGCACGGCGAAGAGTGGCGACGTCCTCCGGGTCCCACTGGAACATGAAGGTGGACAGGCGGGCCATGAACACGCCGAACAGGGGGTGAGCCTCTGTGGTGACACCTGCAGCAAATCGCCGCATGAAGTGCCAGATGTCCAGGCGCACGTGGAGCTCATCCCACCCCCCGAACATGGCCTTCACCCGACAGGGGCCACGCTGGCTGCAGCAGTCCCTGTCCACATAGATCACCCTAGGTGTCGCCTCACCCGCCTCGCTGTACCGCCTCACCAGGCCAGCTGCCATGGCGTCAAGCACTTGTCCCTCACCGGCTGTCAGGACTGAGACGAGCACTTGGCCGTACTCGTTCCCGACGTTGGTGCACCAGGCAGCTGTACCTGCGGCAGCACCAGCGAGCTTCTTCGTGACCTATTCAGAAAAGATAAGGAGTTAAAAACTGTCTCTTATGTTTGCACTCAAAACTCTGCATATAAAGAGGGCTGTGGTACCTTCTTGGTGGAGCTCATTTTCAGGACCGAGCCAAAGATGGAGGTGATCTTCGCCTTCACCTCGTGCAGCCGGCTGAGAACATCCCGAGCGTACACAGGCAGCAGCCACTTGGGCTTGGGGATGGCAGGTAGGCAGGGAGGCTCAGCGAAGACGGGGGGGCGGACAACAGCGGACCGAGCGAAGGGCTCACAAACTGACAGGTACTGCAGGATGCACTCCATCTACGCCTCGCTGTGCTGTTCCTGCAGCTTCTTGAACAGCTGGGTCGCGCTGTTGCCCATCGTCCTCTCCCTCATCATCCGCAGCACATGGACGCTACACGAGTATCTGAGGAGAGGAAAGAGTGTAATGTCAGAAAATACAACCCACATGTAAAAGCACCTGCTGTAATAATGGTTGATAGTTATTGTGAATTACCTGTAAGTGAGCAGAGCTGGAAATTGGCTGCGGTGGCCCAAATCCAGCTGGCCCAAGATGTCTTCCGACCACGCTGGATACTTCTTGGAGCAGCCTTTACACTCCAGGTACTCGGTGGCGAGGTCGAACCAGCCGTCGATGTCCAGCACCTTCCGCACCGTCCTGTAGACTCCAGCGGCGGTGAGTCTGTGCTTGGCACAGGCTGGGCGGACGCAGGTCAGAGGGAACCGCCACATCTTCTGGGGCATCCACAGAAACAGTGGGCGGCAGAAGAAGAGGTCAGGTGAGGCGGGAGGCTGGGCGTGAATGAGGGGGGCCTGAGGAGGGTACCACCACAGCTTCAACTGTGAGACCAGCTCTGGCTTCCCGGTACGTGGATTGGCCTTGAACAAGGTCTGCCGGATCCACATCTGCTGGTAAGGTGGAAGCTGATCCTTCCAGTGACTGGGAAGCTCAGCCGGCGGCTGATGTAGAGGAGCTGCAGGTGGAGGGTCAGCAGAGGACTCAGGAGCCACCGTGGCTGCAGGAGCTAATGCAAACAGGCAGCAGAAAAAAATTAGGTTGAATGTTGCGTATGATAGTAATATGTCATGAAAGCAACTCACAAACTGCCACAGTGCAGAAATACTACAGAGAGAAACTGAATGAATACTACAATGTGAAGGTTACACTGCTTTTAATGTTAGTATAATATGAAGCAAAGAACCCAGGGTGAGCACATGAAAAGTATGCAAAATTAATTTGTAAGTATCGATGATGCCCACAGATATGAAATATGCACACAGACACAGAAACAACTACTGTTGTAATGATTAGAACAACGACTTTCCACCATCCCAGCAGTCCAGAGGGAGCTGAAGCGTGAACGAGAGGAGCATGCAGGGTCATTGTGAAAAACAAAGGCATGAAAACTGAGGTGATTGATTTGTTTAATAACAGAGTAATACAGGACTTACCAAAGTGCGGACGGACTGTCAGACTGAGAATGATCGCTGGGACGTGATTGATCAAAAGTAAGCCCACAGTGAGGGAACGTGATTGGTCGTTGGTCGAAAGTAAGCCCAAAGTAAGCCCACAGGGAGGAACCTGATTGGTTGTTGTGGGCTTACTTTGGGCTTACTTTGCTCTAATTTTGGGAGGCTGTAGGCGCAAGTGAGAGGTAGCGGGATCGACGCCTCCATTCTCCAGGGGTTTTCTTCAACAACTTTGTCAGTTAACTCAAGACAGGATGATGAAGCAGCGGTGTGAATTTTCCGAGGTCCTGGCAAGACTCCAGGAGTTAAAGGCTGAGCATGGCCTCCTCTTCCCGGCGAAGCTTCGAGTGAAATACAACGAGCAGGTCAAAGTGTTCACGACACCGGGTGAGGCCATGACTTTTCTGAACAGTGTTTCTGCAACAACATCCGAATGAGCCCATTTAGGCCAATTGAGAAGGAACTGATCACGTATTCTCGCCGGACATTTCACTTCACTTGTGTTTATAGAAGTCTGTCAATCATTTGCATTTCAAGATAATGGCAGTGGAGCTGAGTTAACATACCGTCAGCTTACCCTTTTTTTTTTTCCTTTTTCTCTCTATTTAAAAAAAAAAAAAAAAAAAAAAAAAAAGCTCTACTTGAGCCAAGTGGGAACTGTCACTTCGTGTGTTTAGCGGACCCGAGTTTTGAGGGATATCCCGTGTTTCAGCTAGGGAAGCAATACGGGGATTATGTTCATGGGGTTTTTTGAAGATGCGGTTCTGCATCAGATTACGTGTTCAATGTGTATGTGTTTAGTGTTTTACTGTATTGTATGTTATTTTAGGATGAAGTCAAGTTATCCACTCAAGAGCAATGTAAGTACCTAATAATCTATCTTATGGCAGCACTGATAGCAATCTAACATTTATTTTGTGGAAATTGAAAGGACTGGGTCAGGCAGTGAAGAGAAGTCTCGTTTTTGCTCATCTGAAATCCTTGAAACCAGATATTATTTTCTTACAAGAAATGCATGTTAGTGTACATGAACAGCGCAGACTTAGAGCAAACTGGATTTCGCAAGTCTTTCAGGCACCCTTCACTCGTAAGGCCAGAGGTGTTGCCATACTTATTAGAAAAAATATTCCATTCCGTTTGGATTCAGTTAAGGCAGGTCAATATGGCAGATACCTCCTGGTTATAGGGCATATAAACTTTCAACCATTAGTAATGCTTAACATCTATGCTCCAAATGTAGATAGTCCAGATTTTTTTGTTAAAATCTTTGATGTGATCCCCCCTTCCTGCCCCAATGTTGTAATAGGAGGTGACTTCAATTGCTATTTGGATCCAGTATTAGACAGGCTATCAACAAAACCTGCACCTACTATTGCTTCAGTCCAAACCCTAAATGATTTAATTGGGCGACTACAACACCCAGCTACCAAGTACTTCTCATTTTACTCACCTGTTCACAAGTCTTATACTAGAATTGACTATTTTTTAATATCCTCTAGCATAGTTAACTCCACTTACCACAATATCTTGATTTCTGACCATAGCCCTGTTTCACTTCAACTAAAAAACATTTTATGTAAACCAAAATGTAATTGGCACTTTAATCCTCTCCTCCTACAGGATCCAGCTTTTATTGAGTTTATAAGTACGCGTATAGATGAGTTTATAGCCACCAAAGATAATGGCGAGGTCTCTGACACCATGTTATGGGAGGCATTTAAGGTCGTAATAAGGGGCCATGTAATTTCATTTGAAGCAGCCAAGAAGCGTAAACTCAATAGTCGCCTGAGACAACTAGAGGAGCAGCTTCCTGCCCTTGAAGAGAAATATAGAACTTCCCTCCTACAGTCAGATTACAATAAAATTCTGAACGTAAAATATGAGTATAACAATATCCTTAATAGCCATGCATGTAATCTTTTGTTAAAACTCAAACAGAAACATTTTGAGCTGGGAGATAAGCCAGAAAAACTACTGGCTAACCAACTGAGAGGTGAGCAGGCCAAGCAAGCCATACATAGGATTAACCCTCCTATTATGTTGCGGGTCAAATTGACCCGTTTTGAAAATAAAAAATTAAAAAAAAATAGTTTAAAGTATTTTTTCAGGATAAAACTTCTTCTGCTTGGCTTAATTAGTCTAATCAACATATAAAATAAAAATTGTTCATGTAACATATTTGCAACCCCCCTCTCCACGTTTATGTTACATAGATTATGTTCGGGTCAATTTGACCCAGCAGCCAAAATGGAGACTAAAAGGGGTTATAAGTATCTAATATAATAGTTTTTTTTTTTTTTTTTTTCTTTGCAACTGTGACCCCCATTTCTCCCCAGTTTCACACCCTCCCCTTTGGGTCGTGCTTGACATGACATGTGGTCTCAGAAGGCAGAATATAACCTGTGACAATTTTTTCACAAGCTGCAACTTGAGTCAGGGACTTCTAAAGAGAAAGCTCACGATGGTTGGAGCGGTCCAAAAGAACCAGTGTGAACTCTCTGCTGAGCTGCTGGCATAGTGCGAATTACAGGGGGGTTTGGGGGTGTTTGACCCCCCCAATTACAACTTCGACCCCCCTAAAGAAGGGAAAAATTGTCATTTTTGTCATCTTTGACCCCCCTAAAGAAGGGACAAATTGTCATTTTTGTCATCTCTAGAAAATGTTGACCCCCCCAATTGTCATTGTATAATTCGCACTCTGGCTGCTGGTAACCAAGAACAGGACCCCTGAGTCCTCCATGTCTGCCTTCACAGACACCACAGCCCAAGAGCCTTACTGCCCCAAAAAGGAGGGAAATGTCAAAATGTCATGAGCACTTTGCATAAAAAGTCTGAAATCAGCTCAAGAGAAGATCAGAAACCAAGTATGATCCCTACAATGCCACCAAAGTGAGGGGTGGATCATTTAGACCAAGTCATTGGGTCTAAAAGCACCAAACGAATGACTGAAAGCTGACCGCTGGTCATCTTTAATAACATGACTGATAGATCAGCCTACAACGCATTTGTCATTTGGAAGGAGATCTTTCCAGAGTAGAACCCATCAAAGCTCTGCAAGGAGCACATCTTCTGTCTAAGCTTCTGTCTCCAGCAGACCTCCATGACCCTGCACAGGAATAAGTGGGTTGGATAATGGATGGATGGATTTCTGGTTTTACACATTGCTTAGTATTTATTGTCACAACGTGATGACATGTCACTTGTGTGCAGTGGAGACTCACAGACACACATATAAACACAACATGTTCATTTTGTTAATCTGCTAGTTTGATTTTTCTTATTTTTATTACTTCTGGTTCAAAAACAATTCTTCAGTTTTCTTTCATTGTAAATTCAGTAGATTTTGATTTTAATTCAGCTGGTCAATTTATCCGGAAGATGAGGTTTTCTTGTGCTAATTTATCAACATCACCCCAAAAAGAAAAGTTGAAAATATAGAATAATTACAAAAAAAGTCAATGTTAGATTGAACTATTGTATTTTATAGATCGGTCTTTCCAATGCATATCTAAAAATGTTTTAACATTAATTTAAAAAAGAAAACGAGTGAATAATTACCATTGAACCATGATCTGTGAGAGGTAAAGAACAACAATGCACTAAATATTGATTTAAATAGTTAGTGATGGAGTTAATAATGAGATATAAACAGTGTTTATTTGGGAGTTTTTAGTTTTTAGATACTTTTGGATGATCAAACATTTCCTGGGTCAAATTGACCCGGGAACATAATTGCTGTTCCTCCAAAACGAACATAACAGGAGGGTTAAAGCTAAATCAGGTACTTTACTAACCCAGGCTAAGGAAATTAATAATTGTTTCAGGGAGTTCTACCAGCAACTTTACATCAGCCAAGTGAAAGCTACTGAAACCGATTTTGCTAGTTTTTTTTTTCTGATTTAGAAATTCCTTGTTTGGATGATGCTTCGAGAGGTGATATTGATAGCCCTATCTCTGAATCTGATCTTCTTGATGCCATCTGTACTTTCCCCTCCCAAAAAGCACCTGGCCCAGATGGATTTAGCAGCGATTTTTATAAAATGTTTAAGAAAAGAATAGCTCCTCTAATGTCATGGATGGTAAACGAATCATTTATGAATGGGAGGCTTCCTCCTTCACTTTATGAGGCCAACATCTGCCTGCTGTTAAAGAAAGATAGAGATCCAACTGATCCTGCTATTTATAGGCCTATTGCACTTTTAAACTGTGACCAAAAGATAATCAGACAAAAGTGCTGGCTGCAAGAATAGCTAAACATGTGTCAAAAATAATACATCTTGACCAGACTGGATTCATTCCTGGAAGGTTTTCGTTTTGCAATACCCGTTTGTTATTGAATACATTATATGCCAACCATGGAAAGGATACACAAGCTGCTGTTTTATCTCTGGATGCCCAAAGGGCATTTGACCAGATAGAATGGCCTTTTATGTTTGAATCATTAAAGCAGTTTGGGTTTGGAGCTAATTTTATAAAATGGATTAAGATAATTTACTCTAATCCAGTCTCTTCGATTCTTACTAATATGGATAAGTCACAACCGTTTAACCTGCAGCGGGGCATCAGGCAGGGTGACCCCCTCTCTCCATTACTTTTTAATATTGCATTAGAGCCTCTAGCAGTTGGAATCAGAAACCACCCAGACATCCATGGCATTAAACTTGGTAAAGTTGAGAGCCTCGTCAATTTATATGCTGATGATTTGTTAATTTGTCTCTCTGATCCTGTAGCATCAGTCCAGAAGCTTACTAAACTATATCAACTCATTCAGTAAACTTTTAGGATATACAATCAACTGGGACAAAACTGAATCCATGCCCTTGAAGGATACTTTGTGTCCTGCTTTTTTAAAATCCTTGCCATTTAAAATACTCACTACCCATGTAACATATCTTGGTCTTAAGATTTCCAGAAATCCTCATCTTCTAATCAGGCTTAATTTCTGGGACCTGGTGGAGAACTTGAAGGGGAACATTAGGAACTCGAGTTTGCTCCCTCTTTCTCCAGTTGGCCGCATCAATGCAGTAAAAATGGTTGCACTTCCAAGATTTCTGTATCTTTTTCAGAATCTACAGCAGTTAGACTCCCTTATACTTTCATTTGTTTGGAGAAATAAACCTACGCGCATTTCCAAATCACACCTGCAAAAGGATGTAGGCTTTGGCCTTCCCATATTTAAACATTATTACTGGGCTGCAAACATGAGAGCTCTTGTTTTTTGGCACTGGTGCCTCCTTGATAATGACGGGCCTGAAAACTGTCCACTCTGGTTGAAAATGGAAGCCTCCTCAGTCTCTGAAACATCTCTCCCGGCAATTCTTTTTTCACCCACCAAGCCCTCTATTGACTCACTAGGCTTTAACTTTATGCTAAGAAATTCTCTTAAGATTATAAACTAGGTCAAAAGGTTTTTCTGTTTGCAGGATATTTCAATACACACACCCATAGCATACAATCATCTGTTTAAACCGGGGTTGATGGACAAAGTATTTTTTGACTGGAGAAAAAGAGGACTTTGTTGCTTTGGAGATCTTTATATTGGCCATAATCTTGCCTCATTTGTTCAGCTTCAATCCAAATTCAATCTTCCCCAGTCACATTTCTACCGCTACCTTCAGATCAGACACTTTGTGAGAATATCCTTCCCAGAATTCCCGGTGAAACCGAAGAATCACATCTTTTACGACTTGGTTCTCTTGCACCCAAACACTAAACATTTGGTTACTCGCTTTGTGTCTGCTTTTAAGGTACCAGTGAACACCAATCACGTCAGGGAGGCTTGGGCTGAGGAACTGGGAGTTCTGTTATCAGAGGAGTTGTGGAGGGAGGCGTTGTCCTGTATAAATAGCTGTTCAATCAACTCTCGATACAGGCTTATCCAATTTAAAGTTACACATAGGCTACATTATTCAAAAGTCAAATTGAATAAAATATACGGGACATGCTCCCCCTTATGCGATAGGTGTGGTGCTGCAGAGGGCTCCCTAGCTCATTTGTTTTGGCAATGCTCAGTGTTAAACAAGTTTTGGGGACATATTTAACTGGTTTTCTGCAGCATATCAAATAAACCTCCAACCTGACTGTAGTCTCGGGATATTTGGTTGCTCTGAGAGAACACTGCTGTTACCCTTCCATCAAAGACAGGCTCTAAAGGCAGATATGGTGGCTGCAAAAAAATGATATTGCTTAACTGGAAATCTTCAACCCCTCCATGCTTTCAAAGATGGCTTAATGAGATGCTTGTTGTTGCCAAGATGGAACAGATCCGCCTCGATCAAAAGAAATTGGAAAAAATATGGATGCCCTTTCTGACACTGCTCAATAAGAACTAGCCCTATGAGTCATCTGTTGCTGTCATATTTTGTTTACATGCTATGGTGACAATGCTCTACTGTTTGAACTGAATTCTATCAATGAATGTGACGAATCCCCAATCTTGTATTTCTTTTTTTTTTTTCTCTCTCCTTTTTGTATTGTTGGTCACTGTCTATGTCTCTTGTCCTATTTTTTTTTCTCTGTCACAGAAGTTATAAATAAAGTATTCAAAAACTCAAGACAGGATGTCTTTCAAAGCTGCTCTACAAATCATGTGGACTCAATGAACAAGGAGAGGACCAACCTGTTCTGAATGCATCACAAGACATTTTCAGGAATAAACAACTTTCAACTCTTTAGTTCATCCTTCCTTTGGAAATAGCATTATTGAAATGTTTTCAGCCACATACATTCAGTCAGCGTGCCTGAAGTTTGATAAAAGTATCACTCCTTCCTTTCTTCTGCTGCAATGGAAGAGTGGTTCAGGAGTTGGGGTTGAAATTAAGAGAGGAGTTCCCCACATAGATTCACACTGTACTTGCAATGGAAAGTACTTTTTCCACATTTTCCCTGTCTGTGCCTCAAAAATGATGAAAACAGGCTGACTAAAAGCAGCCACCGTGGAGTCCAACAAGCTTTTTGAACCCTTCAGTATGTACATGGAATGGTGAGAAACCTGGTACCCCTAAAGAGCCTCCTTTTAAGTCTCATGAGGAATACGGTCCTATGATATCTCCCTGTCTTTGATGTGCACATGCACTATTTATCCCTGTGAGGTTGAAGAGCTCCTCCAACTCTACAGAAGTAGACAATCTGAAACTAAGATTCCCCTATCAGCTGGATGAAGAGAAAGATCCAGTTTACCTTGTGTCGAGTGAGCCATGGATTTTTGGGATCATCTCGGCTATTAGGTTTATGGAATATTCTCGAAGAGGGAATTATTCAAAAGAGAAATGTGATTAAATTGATCAAATTGTGAAATGAGGGAACTATTCAGAAGAGAAATGTGATTAAATTGATTAAATTGTCAAATGAGGGAACTATTCAGAAGAGAAATGTGGAGTGTGACTGAATGCTGGAGTGTTATCTGTTCCATTGGGGAATATAAATAATGGCACAGCCAGCTCTGTGTGTACAGCATTGAAATGTAAACAATGGCTGTGTCAGGAGGCTTTAAAGTATTAACCTTTGTGTCGTGTTCGTTTCTCCCCCCTTACTTTAGTGTTCCCGGTCAAATTTGACCGGCCTGTTTTAACTGCTCCTACATAAACAGAAACCAAATTTTATTTAACTCCTTTTTAAGCTGTAAACAATGTCTCAGACCACTGGTTTACATTAATAACTGCAGTTAATATACATTAAATAGACACAGAAATAGTAAATTGTATTCGAAAATGATCATTTTTTGTAAAAAAAAAGTAACAAAAATCAAAACAGTGACCAAATTCACACATCAACATGAGCCTATCATTTGTATGTGTGTGTGTATGTGTGTGTGTGTGTGTTTTGGGTTCTCTGCTCTGCCTGCCTCCTCTTTCCTGGGTGGATGAATACCAGAGCAAATTGCCATCCTTGGACTGGAATACCACAGGTGCCTCTTCCTCAGGTGTGTCTTCCTCTGGAGCCTCTTCCTCATCATCTGTTGACTGGTCGGTCTCACAATGGTCTGGATCAAAATCAGGATCAATGTTGTCTTCTATTTCTGAGACATCCTCCTCTATTTCTGGTTGAACTTCTATCCCCTCTTCATCAGGTTGAAATAAAAGGTCCAGAGCCTCTCTGACAAGAAATCTTCTGATGGGGCACCTAG
The DNA here is from genome assembly GCA_018398805.1 of Hirundichthys speculiger. Taxonomy (NCBI): domain Eukaryota; kingdom Metazoa; phylum Chordata; class Actinopteri; order Beloniformes; family Exocoetidae; genus Hirundichthys; species Hirundichthys speculiger. Next base: position 26,955 of record JAGFBZ010002617.1, on the reverse strand, counting down.
TCAATGTGTTCATAGTAAAATGAGGGCAATGCACACAAAAAAACTATATATAGGGGGTCTCTGAGAAGATATGATACATTTTGTATAGGAAAGTGCGGTTCACGTGGGGAGATGGGCACATAAGCCTTGGAAAGGGATAATTCCCATAACAAACACCTAATTGTTGACTTTGAAATGTGGAACAAGTGTTATTGTTATACATTTAGTTTGGAAAGGGTGTTCATGTGGGGGGATGGGCACATAAGCACCGGAATGAAGTGGGAAGAGGAGACACCTATTTGTTCAGTCTGAAAGGGGTTCAGGTGGGGTGGGGTGGTGTATGTGTGTGTGTGTGGGTGTGTGTGTGTGTGGTAGTGTATTTGTGGTTGTGTACAATCTGATGGATGAACACAATCCAGTGTCATCCTTTAATTTCCTATGGCGGTCATTTTTGACCGGGAACACCACAGGTGTTACAAAGTTGAATAAACTATTCAAAATTCAGAGAAAGTGGTGATCAGCAGTTATACATGTTCAAATGGCTAATGTGGAGGATATCATAAGGCCCTGAGACAATCAAATGTAAAACACAATATTTATGATTGATGAAAGTAGGAAATCAGTCAGATTTGACCCGAACACGACAGAAAGGTTAAGAAACCAATTGAGCCTGTAGAAGAGGACAAATTTAGGATTGTAATTAGTTAACAAATTCTGCAGAAGAGGAAGCTAGATGGAATTGTTCAAAAACAACTTGAATTGTTCAAAAAATAAAAGAACAACTCTAAAAGGCCAGTAAAAGACCTTGAAAGCATTAGGAGCGACTGTTATTAAACTAGTAAGATATGGAATGGATCCGTTCACTAAACGTGGAAAACTCGTGACCATGGACGATAGGTGCAGGAAGTTGCTCGGTCTTGGCAGTAGTCTAGCCTTGAAGGAGCAACCATGTGCTGGATGTAGCCACGTGAAGAGTTCGTAAACAGGCTAACCTTGTGGGATGGCTGATTGTGTAAGACTCGGAACGTGTATCAATCATGTAAGAATATGTAAATATGATTACGCAAGTCATTGTAGGACCAATCAGAAGTGCTTTGTAAATATGTTATTGTACGGCCTTCATGAATTGTAACCAATCAAGAGGTGTGAACTTTGCAAGGGCTTTGGGGGCTGGAGCAAGTCAGGTGTGTTCACCCAGGAGGCATAAAAAGCTGAGGTTTCAGAGAAATAGCATTCTTCTGAGGGTGTCGAGGAAACAGGACTAACTTGGGACCGAGCAAGCTAACCAACACCAAAGGAAATATTCAAAAGGATTAATTCTTCAAGAACAAAGAAACGACACTCCGAACGGATTGATTAATGTTTCCCCATTCTTGAAGGATATTTTTGGAGCCTTTTTGGATTTATCCTAGCTCACTGCTAGCCAGGAGGAGGAGCCGGAGTCGAGTTCCTAGGGATTTTGGACGGCACAATCACCTCACTCCACAGCAGCCTCAGAAAGCGCAAACTGGCCATTTGCCTACCCCCAACCGTCCTTGGATCAACGCAGATGAATCAATTTGTAAGCCACAGCTTTGTATTAAAATCAGTGATTGTATTTTCAATGTTTAACCAATGAATGCTGTTTCTTTACCTTGCTAACCTGCATAATAAATACACAATTAACACAAGATGACATGTTGGACATTGGATCTGTCCTCACAACTCTGCAACTTTGGGTGTGTCTCCGCATAACAACACAGGTTCTGATTGGTTACTCTAGCCCAATATTGTCACAGACCCTATGGGCTTGCTGTACAACCCACTAAACTAACCTAGCCGGTAACAAGAGCCCAGATCATAAGGGGGGAGCTGAAGTTAATGAATGTGGCTGATAACAGTACCTAAAGCCAGGCTATTCCTTTAGGGTAGTTATCAGAGTAGGCAGGGTAGACATTTGGATGGATTGATGCAGTGAGAGCCAGGCGAATCTTCCCCGACACCAGCTTAAACCAAGTTGAGGAATCCTTGTGAGGTGAAGCCCCCTAGGGGGGCCCAAAGGACAGAGAAGTGGTCCTGGTGACAGACTCTTCTGGTCAGAGACTGAAACATCACCTGGGGGATCTAATACTGAGCATGTCAAAGTTGTCTACTGCAAACAGTGTTATGAATCACCTGAACAGGGATTTGAATTCTGGACCCTCAGATTAAGAGTCTGATGCTCTACCATCTGAGCTACTCAGGTCTCTAGCTAACTAGGAGTAAAAGTCAGGTCTTGGATTTGACCTTACAGTCCTCAAAGTCATTCAGTAATTTTACCTTACTGTGTGGCAACAAAATAATTTCCCTTTTCCAGTCTTCCCCTTAGTCCAGTGTCCTGTTGAGATATGCTTCTTGGACCGCTGTTATGGTTATTCCTCGCGGTGCAAACCTGAAAAATATGAGAAAGAAAAAGAACCACATGGAAACAGGTGATGTAGCTTTCCAAACTTGTCGCTTGGTCAATGATTCAAGCTCACAGCATGGATACAAGTGTCCAAGGCTTCTTGATGTTTTAAAATTTTCACACTGCTGCCACAAAACCATGTCCCTTTTTCTGCTGTCCAGTTAGTGAGGCTGTTAAGGGACGTTTTTTAAACAGTAAAGCAGATTCAGGTCATCAGTCAGTCGTTGGCTCCCTGCAGAGGTGGGAGTTGGAATTTGGGGTTGGTGATTGTTTATCAGGCATTTATGTGATGGCTGATTGGTTGAAGAGGACTTTTTTGTTTTTTGACACTTTAGCAGCACCTCTCAGCAGTTCTTCTCTCTTTCAGTCTGACCTGTTTGTATCAAATGCTGTTCCCACTCATGTGCTTATCATCTTTAGCCTCGGGGAAGACTATTTACTTCTGACAGCACATTCAGCTACCTTGTAAATTTGCCTGCGTCTGAAGAGAACTTTTAAGGTGAGGATTTACAAAGAAGCAACAGTCCTGGCGTCTGGTGCTTTAGACCATTATCCCAGTCCCGACAGCACGTGACGTTGTGATCAGACTTCTGCTGTCCTGGGAAAGCCCAGAGATTTCTTGCCAGTGTGATGTACAGTTTATTTTAAACTTCAACTCAGCAGACAACTAAAGGGTTCATGAAAAATGACCTGCCTAAGATCTTAGATTGAAGTCACACCATCACCTTTTACAGTCAAAAATTTTTTAACGGTATCAGCAACTAGCATTTTGTTGTGATGCCATCGCTTTGTCCCCTCCCCTCCATCCACGTGCCTCTCAGTGACACTCTTAATGTCACGTCTGACTGACTGTTCACGTTTCCACTGACTGACAGGAACTGAGGCTGCCGTGCCTTCTGTCAAGGCAGTCGTAGAAAAACTAAATTGTCCAGAGGCATGGATGTGTTTCTGAGAGTAACTGTTGCAGTTGGTCTGGAATTAAGGTGCATTACTGCTGTCTGTCATGCACGACTCACACAGTGTCCAGGAGCCGCAGTGCCGCTGCGTATAAATGCAGCCGCTGCTGATAAATGAGTTGGGAAGAAGGCCTGCGTGTGAGTGTTGCGTTCACAAGCGTTCACAGCAAAGTTTGGCTTTTGGCACCAGCCTGCTGGAGAGAATGTAGATCACTGCTTATATGCAAAATGAAGTATCCTGCAAGTAATGATTGCCAAGCAGTTTCAGAAGCCTCTATTAAGGCCTGGAGGCATCTGAAACTCAGCTTCAGCTGCTGCCATGGCAACATTCAGAAGGAACGCCCTTTGTGTTCCATCAAATGATATCACATGTCCTCGATGACATCACAAAGGTTTGTGATGTCAAACACAAACACTAGGTTCTGGCTTGTACTAGCAAACCTCCTTTAAGCAAAAATGTCATGTGCTGAGCATTGGGAAAGTAAGCTGTGGATGATGCACACCTAAAATAGGTTTCTCATTCTGGTCACACCAAACAAGCCTTGAACCCTCATGCCGTTGCACAGACAGGACGCAAAGTCAACAGCAGGCTTTACACCTGATTGGCAAACTCATTCTGTAGTAAACCCTGAGTGGCTCTTCTGCTCCCAACGTGGGGCTCCAACCCACCACCCTGAGATCAAGAGTCTCATTCTCTGCCGGCTGAGCTAGTTAGGCCTTGTGTAACTGAGAGCTGCGCTGCCGGATCCTTCTGGACACCACCTGAATGTTTCATCACTGGTCAGATTGGGCAGGGGTGCAGGTAAAACTCTGTACTCTCGCATTGCTTTGGCAAAGTTACACCGAGTGGCAACATTAATTTTAGTGACTTACCACTGTTAAAACCCGTTGTACTGCATTTATGGTTGTCCTTAGCCAGCAGTATGAAATAGCATTCTATGTCTCATGCTCTGGTCCTACGAATACCTTTGTCCATGGTTGCTGGTGTCACTAATGCCACATTACTGACCATGGAACCAGCAGGGACCACAGGCTTGCAATCAGAGCTCTGCCTCCAACTGACTTCAGAGAAGCAAAACAAGAGCTAGCAGCCTCACTGAGCCAGCAGACGTGTCTTTATCACAGCAGAACTGTGTCTATAGTTGTGTCAAAGGCACTGGAAAAATTGTGGACACCAGTTGGCATATTTGATGCTTGTCTGTATCAAGGGACATCATAGTTTAGAAAGAGTTTATCCTAACTAGGAGTAAAAGTCAGGTCTTGGATTTGACCTTACAGTCCTCAAAGTCATTCGGTAATCTTACCTTACCGTGTGGCAACAAAATCCTTTCCCTTTTCCAGTATTCTTCTTAGTCCAGTGTGCTGTTGGGATACGCTTCTTGGACCGCTGTTCTGGTTATTCCTCGTGGTGCAAACTTGAAAAATATGAGAAAGAAAAAGACCCACATGGAAACAGGTGATGTTGCTTTCCAAACTTGTCGCTTGGTCAATGATTCAAGCTCACAGCGTGGATAGAAGTGTCCAAGGCTTCTTGATGTTTTGAAATTTTCACGCTGCTGCCACAAAACCATGTCCATTTTCCTGCTTTTCAGTTAGTCAGAGTTTTAAGCCATGCTTTTCAAACCAACAGCAAAGCAGATTCAGGTCGTCAGTCAGTCGTTGGCTCCCTGCAGAGGTGGGGGGTGGGGGGGTTGTTGTTGTTGATTGTGTATCAGTCCTTCAACTGATGGGTCATTGGTTAAAGAGGACTTTTGTTTTGTTTTTTTACACTTTAGCAGCACCTTTGAGCAGCTCTTTTGTCCTTCAGTCTGACCTGTTTGTATCAAATGCTGTCCCCTCTCATCATCTTTAGCTTCGGGGTAGACAATCTACTTCTTTCGGCACATGCAGCTACCTTGTGAATTTGTCTGCGTCTGAAGAGAACTTTTGAGGGGAGTCTTTACAGAGAAGCAGCGGTGGTGCCATACCAGAATTATGTAGACTGAACTCAAGATGGATTTTCATTTTTCAAACGTCAAAGTGAAACTATCAGTTTAAATTAACAGGCAAAGTGGTTATATGGCCCAGCCCAACTACACAACCTGATGAAACTGTCAGGTTTTTTAACAAGTAAAAATATGAACAACAACATGACTGTCCGACTTGGTAGATATTCAATGGGATCTTTCAAAAAATACATAATCCGAGGAAAATCAGAGGGAAAAAAGCATAATATGTATGGAAACTGTGTCAGTGGGATTTGAACCCTTGCCTCCACCTGGAGACCAGAACACTGCGATAAGGAAAGAGACAGAAAGAGGTTTGATCACATTGTTGCATATGGTTTCCACAATTTGCAAACCCCACTTGTCTTGTTCTTTTCCAAAACCTTTGACACAGTTCTGCTGTGGTGAAGACACATCTGCTAGATCTTTCTTTGCTCAGACATTACAGGTAACGGATATCAGCTCTATGTATCTAACAGGAGCTTCTCACAGTCTCAGTCTAGTTTAGCTGTTAACTAATAGACAAGACACTAATGACAGGAAAGCAGGCCTTAAAGACAAGTGGGTGTGGAGTTTGTACCAACAACAGCCTATTAACATCACAGGCCCTGTTTCTGTCAATAAGGAAGAAGCGACGGACTGGCGATCTGTCCAGGGTGTACCCCTGCCTTTCGCCCATAGACAGCTGGGATAGGCTCCAGCAGATCCCCGTGACCCTTCAAGGATGAAATGGGTATAGATAATGGATGGATGAAGGAAGAAGCACATCCCTGGGTGGGCTTGAACCACCAACCTTTTGGTTAACAGCTGAATACTCTAACCATATTGCTCCACAGAGACTGACTACATCAGTGCTTTGAGGTGTGTGTGGTCACAAGACAACTTTCTCTCACTGTCACACAAGCATCGTCTCACACACACATGGATAACTGTCCATAAGTGGACACACATCTGTTGTATTCTGTGTTTTTGCCCACACTTCATGATGTAGAAACACATCAAAGACTGGAAAGAACAAAAACAAATGTCAATCACTTCATGTGGTTCCATGGTGTAATGGTTAGCACTCTGGACTGGATCTGAGTTCAAGTCTCAGTGGAACCTGTTCATGTTCCATGAGGACATTAGATGACCACAACTGTCTAGGATCTGACGGTGGTGTAGTGTCCAGCATGGCCTCTACCCACTCTAATTATTGTCAATATTATTGTGATAACAGTTATTCAGACAGTTGGGATTCTGGGATATAGCAACATTAACATAGATCTGTCATTTTCACAAAATGACTTGTGTTTCCTATTCAGATGAACTGAAAGAGAAGAACTTGTCCAGTCCACATATCTAAACACATTTATGGTAAAGACACCTTGAGGACCCACAAGTCTGAGGGGTAAGTTCAGTCATTTCCAGTTTACCAAACAGACACTTAAACCAACTAAGCTGCGTCACCTTCACGAGTATGTGCTACGACAAAGTTCAGAGTGACCAACTTGTTTGTTATCAGTTCCCAGGTCCAAACCCAGCATGTCTGATGGTAGCTTGGATACCTATGAAAGAACCATGAATAATGAACGTAGCTTTATCGCTCTTAATCGTCTGGAGGTCACAGAAAGCTGACCTGTCACTTGGAAGTACCTTTATGTTGACTTTTGGTGAGTCAGAACTAAAACCTTCAAATAAAACATGTGCTGCTATCCAGATAATGTCTATTTGGTGAGGAGATGATGTTTATTCAAGCAAAATAAGACCAAAACACATTGTGGACATCTTCCATCAGAGTGTAGTAAGAGTCTAAACTGACCTGCCTGCAGTCCAGAGTGAAGCAACACAGCTGGAAACACACCCCTGTCCCCAAGTTTCTGAAACCTGTAGTCTGACCTCCCAGAGGTCAGACCTCCCAGAGGCCTTCATTCAGCTATCCAGCAGGTTCAACTCCTCCATACAAGGACTCCAGGACACCCAGGTGAAGCTCAGAGACTTTATATTATAAATGCTGGCAAATCACACCTTGCAATTTTGCAAGGTGTGATAATACAAGGTGCATATGGTAAAGTGCAAAGTGCTGAATAGCAATAGCAGCATGGAGATAGAGGAGTATTGTAATAAATATACTTATTTTGCATAGAAAGAATATTTGGCAGACATTTTTTAAGAGTATTGTGCAGACATTCAGTTATTTAAGTTATTGTAGTTATTTAAACAGTTGGCTGGTCTTGTGGGTTCAGTTTTCTAGAGTGAGTTGAGCAGTCTAATGGCTTGTGGGAAGAAACTGTTGTTCTGTCTGGATGCACCGCACAGCGCTTGCCAGATGGTAGGAGGGTAAACAGTTTTTGTGCAGGGTGGGTGAGGTCTTTGATAATATTAATGGCCCTGTATTTTGCAGCGGGATAGATATAAGTCCAGGATGGATGGTTGGGCTGATCTGGTGATCTTCTCTGCTGTCCTCACCACCCTTTGTAGGGCCTTCTGGTCAGCAACAGGGCAGCTGCCGTACCAGACAGAGATACTGCTGGTGAGGATGCTCTCGATGGCACCCTGTAAAAGGTGGTGAGGGCAGAGGGGGAGGTTTGCTCTCCTCATCCTGCGAAGGAAGTGGAGACTCTGCTGTGCTTTTTTGACGAGGGAGATGGTATTTGTTGTCCATGTCAGGTCGTCTGTGATATGCACTCCCAGGAACTTGGTGCTTTTCACAGACTCCACGGCACTGCCATTGATGGTGAGGGGTGTGTGACATGTGGCTCCTCTTAACGTCCACAGTTATTTCCTTAGTTTTGTTGATGTTGAGATGCAGGTTGTTGATGTCACACCAGTTGATGAGATGATGTACCTCCTCTCTGTAGGCTGAGTCATCATCGTTGCTGATGAGGCCCACCACTGTTGTGTCATCTGCGAACGTGATGATGTGGTTTGAGTTGTGCCTGGCACAACAGTCGTGGGTCATCAGTGTGAATAGCAGGGGGCTCAGCACACATCCCTGGGGGACCCTGGTGTTCATGACAGTGGTCTCTGAGGACTTTTTGCCAACTCTCACTGTCTGTGGTCTGTCGGAGAGGAAGTCCATTAGCCATTTGCATAGTGGGGTGCTTATGCCTATAGCACTGAGTTTATTCACCAGCTGCTGGGGGATGACTGTGTTGAAGGTGGAGCTATAGTTTGTTTTAGTATAGGTGCATATAAGTATAGGTGAAGAGCTGTTGCTATGGCATAATCTGTGGAGCATTTGGGACGGTATGCAAACTGATATGGGTCAAATGTGGTGGGTAGACTAGATGATATATGTGCCTTGACCAGCCTTTCACAGCACATTATGATGGGAGTGAGTGCTATGGGCCGGTAGTCATTGAGTGTTGTGGCTGGGGATTTCTTGGGTAGCGGTATGATGGTGGTGGCTTTGAAGCATGCTGGTACAATTGCTTGGCTCAGAGAGGTGTTGAAAATGTCTGTGAGAACATCTGTAAGTGAGTCAGCACAGTCTCTAAGCACACGCCCAGGTATGTTGTCAGGACCAGCAGCTTTCCTGGGGTTCACCTTGAGAATGGTCCTCCACACGTCAGCTGGGTCCAGGTGTAATGTAACATTGTCCGAGCAGGGGGGTGCTTTTAGATATATGGAATTATGGTCCACATTGGGGTCTGCAGGTGTTCACCCAGTGCTCAAATGGTAGAGCACTCGCTGAGCTCACTGAGGCTAAATATATGGAATTATGGGGTCTGGGATTATTGGGGTCTGCAGGTCTTTACTCAGAAGGGGAATTAGCACAAATGGTAGAGCACTCGCTGCGCAAAGGCAGGTGCCCGATTTTTTGCTCGCTAAAACACGCGAAGGTCGGGCGAAACGCACGAGAAATGCATAGAATAGTGAAATAACACAGACAATGTCCCGTGCAACTCCATATCACTATTTCCGGGCGTATTTCAATCGAGTCATCCGCCGTGAGCTGGATTCGAACTTGCGATCTGCCGGACAAGGCAAAGCCTGGGTCACACAGTCACACAAAGGCATAATATCAAAATCCTGATAGATATATGAGTATATACAATATAGAAAGCCTCTGATAATGTTCTGATTATTAAATTAAAGTGCATTAAAGTTACACTAAGGTGATCCCAAGTCATGCAACAAGTAGTTTGTAACTAAGTATTTATTTTATTGCAGCAAAGCATCCTGTGGGCCGAGCACAGCTGATCAAGATCAGGGGTAGGTCAGTGGAAGAGTGCCTGCCCTCAGCCAGCTGCACACTTTAATGGCTTTACAAGTGCCAGGTGACTTCTGAGAGACACACTTCATTTTTTTTTTTGGGGGGGGGGGTTACATTAATGACTGTTTATCACCCTTTGACCCCCTAATGACCCAAGAGATGGACAGCTCTGTCAAAAACCCCCACCACCCCCACCCCTCAGGAATCAATTCAGTTCCACCCACTAACTGTGTGTGTGATGCTGTTAAAGAAGCACATGAAAGGATAATTAAGCTTATAGTTTTTTAATACATTTTTTCCCAAACAAACATTAAGGGAAAACACACACTGCAAAACACACAGCAAAACACACACATCAGAAAACACACACAGCAGAAAATCACAGTCACTTCAGGCACTTTTTGACCTGTGACCTGTGACTGTCTTCTCTCGCAGGCTGTGGATTGGCTGCCACCTTCTCTTCCTGCCAGAATTCAAAATCCTGTCCCTGGGCCACAGACGGACAGGAAAACCGGTGCTTGTAGAAGCCGGAGCAGTGGATGCACGCCTGGCACGGCGAGCCCGAAGGAGCCCGAAGGAGCCTGGCGGCTTCCTCCTACCCGGGAGATGGAGAGGCTGCATCGCCCGCGGCAGCAGAGTGTCAATGTTTAGTGTGACCACCATTATTAACTCGCACTGCTTTCACCCTCCAGGTCAGCAGAGCTGCACAGGTCGCTGCTGGAGTCCTCTCTCCTCAGTGATGACATCAGAGCAGGTGGACAGGATGACAACTGCCTTGCTGAGGAAGCTTAAGGCGAAGGTGAGTCTCCATCCTGTCCACCTGCTCTGTGATGTCATCACTGAGGAGAGAGGACTCCAGCAGCGACCTGTGCAGCTCTGCTGACCTGAAAGCAGTGCGAGGTAGTAAAGGTGGTCACACTTTTTACATGTGTACAACTTTGGTGCCAACTGTAATTAAAGGTGTACCATGATTAATTTAAGATGTGTCAAAGAGTTTTTAAAAAATGCACCCACACAATATAAACACAGTATAAACACAATATATATACAATATATACACTATATACAGACAAGTTATTTGGCAGCTCTCTGCTCCTGCAGCCACTCCTCCAGAGACTTTCGCTGTGAGGCCGCAGGGCAGAAGGTGGCGCCTCCAAAACGGCTGTGTCCAAACTCCTTGGTCTTAGGCTGACCACACACTGCACACTTGTACGTCACCTTTCTAAACATATTTCCTTTTGGCCGTTCCACCCTCCTCCTCAAGAGCCCGCCAGCGTCGGTTCCTCTCCGTGAAGCGGGATATAGGAGCAGGAGGAGCAGGAGGAGCAGGAGGAGCTGGGCCGGGTGTAGAGACACCAGGAGCCAGCACCAGCGACAGCGTGTTGTCGGGGTTTAGGACGAGACGCCCTGACTTAGCTGCTGGCAGTGGCGGTGGTGGTGCTATGGGGGTGGGCATGATGGGGCAGTCCCTGGTGGCAGCAGCGGGCCGTCTGCCTGGCCGCAGGAGGGGGGCCTGTCCCTCCAGATTCGGGGGGAGAACAAATTCGTGCCGTGGCCCAGATTTAGGAGGAAGGAGCGCCAGTTTGTCCTTCAGGGCCGGAAGCTGGTCCGGTGCCACGGCGATCTGGGGGGTGGGAGGCATCTCCTGGGTCTTCTGCCTCCGTAGAAACCTGAAAGAAGATCATTTGTGTTATATTAGTCGGGGGTATTTGAAGGCTCTCCAGGGGGTACATGAGACCTACCACTGGATGAGTGTCCTCTGGTTGAGCTCAAAGAGCTGCAGGGTGGTCTCCACCATGACCCGTGGCGTGTTGAGCACCAGCTCCCGGATGTGATGGTACGCCCCGAGGATTTTGGACCACCTGGGGGTCGACACTCCAGCCTTCTTGGTTGGGGACTTGTGCAACGTGCATAGTTTGATGCACATTGCCTCAACCAAGCGGCTGGTACTGGGCCACTGTGCCGGACCCCCAGGATGGCCTATCAGGCAGCGCTTCACGCTCTCCACGCCCGGTGTGACTCCAGACCGCTTCGGAGCCTTGAAGCGGCCGTGTGTGAGGCGCTCTTGGTGGCGAGGCTGGTAGTCCACACGCTGCTTGTCAACCTCCGGGAGAGCTGCCCACAGCCGGACAGTCTGGCCCACCTGCAGCTCGGTGAGGTAAGGAGCCTCATGGAGATCCACCAGGCAGGCGGCGAGATCCTGGACCTTGTCCCACCCGGCGATCCCATCTGGCCCGATGACTTCTCCCTAACAAGTTCATAGACTAAAAATAATATATGTGAAATAAAATGTCATTGAGATTGGACTGAAATAGTTATTGAAGTGTCTTACCTGAGCCTCACCAGACATGCTGCTTGAAGGCAGCACATCAGCAGGTGGTGCAGGGGCCTGAGGAGGAGGGGGCGGAGGTGTAGGTGGAGGTGGCTGAGAAGAGGCCTGAAGACCTGGTGACGATGAGGACCTGCTCTGCACAGAACGGGAGGGGTCGTCCTCATACAGGACAGGAACTGTGATCTCCTCCACGCTTTCTTCAACATACCCCTCATCTTGGATGTCCTCATCGTTGACCTCCTCCACCAGCCTGTCCTCCTCCTCGGGGTCCTGGAGCACTGGGGTCAGCTCCTTGCCATTCTGACTGTACAGATACTCCATACCCAGCAGTTCACCTTGGAAAAAACAAAAAAACAAAACAGAAAAAAGAGCGTATTATATATATATTTCACTGAATACATTAATGGTTAGATTGATTAATACTTAGGGCCTGATTTACTAAGATCCTAAATAAAGAGTACTAAATTGCGTGTGCACTGAAAAAGTTTGCGCGTGCTGTTGTTGTGTGTTTTGCGGGTGATCAACTAAGAATGCTCGCGCAATTGATAACGGGTGCAAACCGCAGTATTTAAATGAGGTGTTGCGTGTCTTAAGGTTTGCGCCATGGAGAGTCTGGATGGAAAGCAGGATAGACGCAAGCGCAAAATGAAATTTGACGAGTTGGAGTTAGAGATATTAGTGGAAGAGGCAAATAAACACATTCATGAACTACAGCAAAGAAATTTAAACATCACCAAAAGAAACGCAATATGGGAGAAAATCTGCGATAGAATAAATGCAGTTGGTAAAACAAAAAGAACGGCAGATGAGGTTAAAAGAAGGTGGCAAGATATAAGGCGAAGAACTAAAGAAAAAGTGGCCTTTAATAAAACTTCGGCAAACAAGACAGACAGGTGGAGGGAAGAGATGCCTCTAACCAGCATTGCGCAGCAGGTGCAGCTCACCTTCTGCGAGGAGCAGATAACTGGGATACTGGGGTATGACACGCTAGAGCCAACTGCAGAACAAGGTAGGCGCACAATAAGAAACACTTTTTTCTCCATGAAAACACGTGATTTATTTATTATCACAAATAAAAAAATGAATGTGTTCCTGTGGCAACCTTTTGCTGAATAATACTCGATTTAACATTCAAATAAAATATTTCTCCTTTTGCATGTGCTTGTGACCGGCTCCAAATCAGCCCTTAAGTTTCAACTATCTGGTTTTCATTCATTCCAAACAAATTTACACGAGTCCGAAAGACTCTCTCTCTGCGTATTCTTTGATTTTGGCGATGTCGCCTCCTTGCCACAATAACAGCAGCCATCGGTGCGTAATGCTGGGCAGATTAGCACCTTCTTTTCGAATGTATTAAATACAGACGCAATCACAATCCCCGCAATTACTTTCAGGGTTGGTAAATCTCATTGCGCGTGGTAAATGAACCTATTTGCATTTTCCCCTCCCAGTATTTTGCGCTTTCTGGCGGGTACGCCCCATATTGATTATTCATCAGAGCAAAAGTACTAAATGAACAGCGTGTGCTATTTTCCTCATTTGAGAGGCGCAGTCCTCTTTGCACGCTGTTAGTAAATCAGCTTGCGCATTGGTTTGCGGGTGGTGTCAAGTTTGCACACGTTTTTACGCACGCAAACCTTTAGTAAATCAGGCCCTTAGTGTACATGACAGTGAATGACTTCTGACTGCCATCTAGTGGCCAGGGAGGAGACTACTGAGCCCTGTGAGCATCACCTAAGTGTTCACCTGTGCTTATCTCTATCACCTTGTTCCTTTGTTCTCCTGCTGAGTCTCTCAATTGTTTGGACAATTTAGAGGTAAGTGAGTAAATTTCCCTCTGGTGTGCTGATACAGTATCAGTACAGTCTGATGTTATTTATTGTCATTAGGAAGCAGAATCAGAGACAGTAAGGTATGGGCTCTATGCAGAGCTCCACTACTTCCTGAACTTAAGGCTGCTCTTTTATTTCCTGTCTTACATTAAAGGACATTAATGTGAACAATGTGTTACCTGTGTACGCTCCAGGGGTGCGATAGCGCTCATCCCAGCTCCTCCCAAGCACCTTCTGGCTGAGCTGCTCCACCGCCTCTCTCAGAGCGCTGCCGTAGGACCGGATGGAAGATGCTCCCTTCACAGCTTCCTCCATCCGGTCATCGTTCAAGCGCATCAGCCCCTCCAGAAGGTCCACAAAGAGGCATTTCACGTTTGTAAAAGATATGAAGTATCCATAACACGTAATAGAGTTATGGTAAAAAATAAAGACACACATTCTGAGAAAGAAGAGGTATAAATCTAGTAACGCATATGTATGCAATACCTGGAATGAACCTGTTGAGGTAGAGGTGGAAGGACTCCAGGGAGGTGGAGCCCCGGGCACACCTGTAGCAGCACAGCTCTACATTGCCTTTCTTCAGGGTGCCGGTCTTGATGTAGAGCAGGAAGTCCTCCGGGTCCTGGATACAGCCCAGGTACTTTTGCTGCTCCTTCCAGATCTGCTGGATCCGCTCGTGGTCCAGCAGAGGAACGCCCAAAGTGTCCTTCCCACTCGGGCTGTCAAACAGACTGATGAGTGACCCGATCAGTCTGCTGGTCTCCTCCGCCCTCCTGGTCCTCCTCCTGCAGTGCAGTGCCAGCTCCTTCCGGGTGATCAGCCTGGTCACCGCCTCCTCGGAGATGTGGCCGACTCCCCTCGCTGCCAGCTCGCCCTCCTTGGCGCGGCGAAGAGCGGCGACATCCTCCGGGTCCCATTGGAACACGCAGGTGGACAGGCGGGCCATGAACATGCCGTACAGGGGGTGAGCCTCTGTGGTGACACTTGCAGCAAATCGCCGCATGAAGTGCCAGATGTCCAGGCGCACGTGGAGCCTCACCAGGCCAGCTGCCATGGCGTCGAGCGCTTGTCCCTCACCGGCTGTCAGGACTGAGACGAGCACTTGGCCGTACTCGTTCCTGACATTGGTGCACCAGGGAGCTGTACCTGCGGCAGCACCAGCGAGCTTCTTCATGACCTATTCAGAAAAGATAAGGAGTTAAAAACTGTCTCTTATGTTTGCACTCAAAACTCTGCATATAAAGAGGGCTGTGGTACCTTCTTGGTGGAGTCCATTTTCAGGACAGAGCCAAAGATGGAGGTGATCTTCGCGTTCACCTCATGCAGCCGGCTGAGAACATCCCGAGCGTACACAGCCAGCAGCCACTTGGGCTTGGGGAGGGCAGGTAGGCAGGGAGGCTCAGCGAAGACGGGGGGGCGGACAACAGCGGACCGAGCTAAGGGCTCACAAGCTGACAGGTACTGCAGGATGCGCTCCATCTACGCCTCGCTGTGCTGTTCCTGCAGCTTCTTGAACAGCTGGGTTGCGCTGTTGCCCATCGTCCTCTCCCTCATCATCCGCAGCACGCGGACGCTACACGAGTATCTGAGGAGAGCAAAGAGTGTAATGTCAGAAAATACAACCCACATGTAAAAGCACCTGCTGTAACAATGTTGATAGTTATTGTGAATTACCTGTAAGTGAGCAGAGCTGGAAATTGGCTGCGGTGGCCCAAATCCAGCTGGCCCAAGATGTCTTCCGACCACGCTGGATACTTCTTGGAGCAGCCTTTACACTCCAGGTACTCGGTGGCGAGGTCGAACCAGCCGTCGATGTCCAGCACCTTCCGCACCGTCCTGTAGACTCCGGCGGCGGTGAGTCTGTGCTTGGCACAGGCTGGGCGGACGCAGGTCAGAGGGAACCGCCACATCTTCTGGGGCATCCACAGGAACAGTGGGCGGCAGAAGAAGAGGTCAGGTGAGGCGGGAGGCTGGGCGTGAATGAGGGGGGCCTGAGGAGGGTACCACCACAGCTTCAGCTGTGAGACCAGCTCTGGCTTCCCGGTATGTGGATTGGCCTTGAACAAGGTCTGCCAGATCCACATCTGCTGGTAAGGTGGAAGCTGATCCTTCCAGTGACTGGGAGCTCAGCCGGCGGCTGATGTAGAGAAGCTGCAGGTGGAGGGTCAGCAGAGGACTCAGGAGCCACCGTGGCTGCAGGAGCTAATGCAAACAGGCAACAGAAAAAAATTAGGTTGAATGTTGCGTATGATAGTAATATGTCATGAAAGCAACTCACAAACTGCCACAGTGCAGAAATACTACAGAGAGAAACTGAATGAATACTACAATGTGAAGGTTACACTGCTTTTAATGTTAGTATAATATGAAGCAAGAACCCAGGGTGAGCACATGGAAAAGTATGCAAAATTAATTTGTAAGTATCGATGATGCCCACAGATATGAAACATGCACACAGACACAGAAACAACTACTGTTGTAATGATTAGAACAACGACTGTCCACCATCCCAGCAGTCCAGAGGGAGCTGAAGCATGAACGAGAGGAGCATGCAGGGTCATTGTGAAAAACAAAGGCATGAAAACTGAGGTGATTGATTTGGAGCACATGGGTGAGTGGGGTTAAGCAACAACGCAAAAAATACAGAAACCTTTGTACATCTTTAAGGTTTGCATCCTGTTTGATGTGGTTTTATGCTGTATTGGGAATAAAAATATATTTAAACCACAGGAATTTTCCACACAATAACATTCTTAGTGTTGTCACTAAACATTCTCATAATATTTGCATTTGTGTCATATGCCACACCTGTATTGAGCTGAGCTTCACACTGTGCTGCAGCAGAAACCATCTCCTCATCACCGATCTCAGCAGAATCTGGAGAGGAAATGTTAAAAGTATTAGACCTACTGTTGACAATACACAGAGACAAATGTCTGCAAGGTGGTGCATACTTACCAGCAAGGAAAAGCTGCCGGGGTTTTGAGCGTGGAGGTAAGGAGAGCTGCAGAGAGCTGGAAAAAAAAAGGACAAGTTTGTATAATCTGTTAAAATGGTACAAACTACACATGTAGGACTGCTGTAGGGGAAATTCAAAATTCACACTCGTACTCACAGAGTTTGACTGGGGACATCATCTTCCTCACGATTTGTGAAGGAGACAAATTCTTTTCCAGCAGGGATTTAACAGTGGTGGGCTTCCATGGACCACTTTGGACTCCTGCTGGAGGTGCAGAGGAAGAGGAGGCTGCAGATGGAGGTGCAGAGGAAGTGGAGGCTGCAGATGGAGGTGCAGAGGATGGAGGTGCAGAGGAAGAGGAGGCTGCAGTGCGTCTCTTCAAGACATATGCCTTGAAAATAGCCATGTTGGTGTTGGGCCGGGCATCAGCAGTCTCCGGGTATTTGATGAGGGCCTGGGCCTTCTGGCTCTGGGCCTCATGGACTTCCTTCATGGAGCAACCCTTGAAATCACCAAACTCCACCATCAAATGGCCCTGGTCGCCAGTGTCCCTCGCTCTTTTCTGCATGTCCTGCTTGCGGCCGAACACCTCCAGCTCCACCACCATCTCTCCAATCTGAGAGGCGTACTCCCGGAAGAGCTATTTGTTTTCTGACAGCGGGTTAGCCTACACTGTCTCCTTGGAAACGCTGTGTAGCAGGTACAGAGCATAACCCATGCTGTTTTCCAGGAGCCACCTGAACCTCTGGCCCTGGAACATCCCAAACTGCAGCTGGCAGTGGGCGAGGACCAGGAACCGGTCTGCTGGGTTTCCACCGTGGCCCCTGACGAAAGTACTGGCCTCTGCCAGCACCTCCTCTTTGGGTTTGGCCCTCCCAGACCTGGTGTTGGTGAGCACCTTCGCCTCCTCCGTGGGTGCCATGAGCAGCCTGGTTGAACCAGCTGACTGGCGGCGAAATAGTGGGTATGCATACATATTCTGAATGAAAAAGAAAAGACTATTAGCTCTTGTTACCTGAATGATACCTGTATATGGATCAAAGACAGGCACAACATTTTACTGTCCCCCATCATATCAAATTATAATATGTGAATACACTAAAAAAACAGTCAAGACAAAAACTGTGTATCATTTGGTAATTTTTGCAAATAATCAAGATTATTAGCAATTAATTGTGATTAAGTAAACATATTTTCTTAATCTGAGTTTATTCATATACAGCCAAGATCAAGGCACAGCACAAAGACCTACTCCACACTGACGGATGTTTCACGGGTGTTGAGGCTCCAGAATTCATCATTCGATAAAGAGAGATGAAATCAAGTGGCTCAAAATTTGTCAGATCGTCTCCACAATAACCAACAGGCTCATCAAAATTTGGGATCCACTTTAGATATTCTTCCTCTCCTCTCCAGAATTCCCAGCCATCATCATTATAACCATTGCCACCGTGATTTGTGGTGCGGCGGTGAACGCCATCTCCGCCATTACCGGTGTGTTTTCTCCCGCGGTTTCACCCGCGTCTTCCACAACCGCGGCTGTTTTTTTTCCCCCGCTACATTCACGCATAATCACGGTGTTATGAGACCCTCTGACATCCTGACCACGTCCTCTGCTTGGTTTTGAAGCCACACTGAGGTGAAGCACCTGCTATGATGTGTGATGGTTGTGGACTATGGCGCGCGGACCCGACGTCACTCCTAATGTCAGTTTTATTGTCATTGAACAACGCTACGTTTTCCTCCTCGGAATCGGAGTCAGCCAGTAACTGACGAAGTACTTCGTCGATGGTAAACCGACCTCTCGGCATCGTAAGTAAATGAAAAAAACACTCTTTCGCTCTGTTCTGCTCTCGCCCCGTTCAGCTCTACTACCGCCGCTGCGCCGCCGCTGCGCCGCCCCGTCTCTGCAAAGGAGGGTACTTTGCAAACAATTTTTCTCTTATTTAACCTTAGCAATATCTTTTTCTCCTTATTTATCCAAGAAAACCTTAAAAAATTACGTTTAATAACAGAGTAATACAGGACTTACCAAAGTGCGAACGGACTGTCAGAGTGAGAATGATCGCTGGGACGTGATTGGTCAAAAGTAAGCCCACAGCGAGGGAACGTGATTGGTCGTTGGTCGAAAGTAAGCCCGAAGTAAGCCCACAGGGAGGAACGTGATTGGTTGTTGTGGGCTTACTTTGGGCTTACTTTGCTCTAACTTTGGAAGGCTGTAGGCGCAAGTGAGAGGTAGCAGGATCGATACCTGCATTCTCCACTATTAAACTCGCTCTCTCTCTTGGATTTGTCCAAAGCTCCCTGGTAACTAGGAGTAAAAGCCAGGTCTTGTCTTTTACAGTCATTCTGTAATGTTACCTTACCGTGTTTTCAAGCTGTGGCAACAAAATCCTTTTCCAGTCTTCCTCTTAGTCCAGTGTCCTGTTGGACCAGTGTTCTGGTTCATCCTACTTGTGCAAACCTGAAAAATATGAGAAAGAAAAAGAAGCACATGTAAAAAATGTGCAGGAGGGTGATCAGGGTGTTAGGCCATGCTTTTTGAACAAACAGTGAAGCAGATTCAGGTCGTCAGTCAGTCGCTGGCTCCCTGCAGAGGTGGGGGGTGGAATTTGTAGTTCACCCATTGACTGGCTCATTTACTAACCCAGACTTTTTGCTCCTGCTGCACCTGGGTTTGCTGCAGTAAGTTGGTTGGTCAGTTGTAGAACCTTTGAAACCTGTTCAGAAAGTTTCACAGATGAGGGGCATGCAGCAGGCAATGACGACAGTAATGCGAATGGCCGTATCAGTGTCATCCTCATCTATCCCTGCCACAATGGTGAAAAAAACACTCAATGATCAGGTAGTGACATTCTTGTACCTGGTTTTGGATGAGGCACCTTTTACACATAAGGTTGACATGACAACCAGTAGAGCAGGAAAACTATCCTTGATGGTACTGAGCAGGGCCGGCTCTACCCAATTTGGTGCCCTAGGCGAGATTACACCCCAGTGCCCCCCCCCAAAAAAAAAAAAAAAAAAATTGTTCAAATTTGAGCATTTGAACAACAACAAACTCAACGGTAACAACAAGTTACTTTCAACTAAACTTGTCTTTTAACTAAAGACTACAAGTTTACACGTCTGGACTTCCTGGCAGCAAAGGCATCTATGTGTCATCAAATGACACCTGCCTAGACATCTCACGGTTTATACTCATCAGGACCAGTCCATTTAAACGCTCCTGAGACTTGGTGGATCTCAGGTATGTTTGGATGAGCTTCAATTTGGAGAAGCTCCTCTCTGCAGCAGCAACTGTCACAGCAGTGGTGCAGCTGGGCTGTATTCCATATAGGTTTTGAGGTCAATGGGGCCCGACATTGCACACGCGAATAGAGGACAGAAAAAAGCCAAAAAAGTAAGGAATAAGTAAGGCAGGAATAGACCATGACAGTGATTAGAGTTGCAAAAGCTGCTTGTTTTATTGGCATCCATTCCCACCCTTTCCCTACTTTCTCCCATTCCCACCCTACTGCTGACCGCCGTCTCCTCAGCATCCAGCGCCACCTCATCATTATACTGCTCTTCATCAATATATCCTTAATAATAATAATAATAGTAAAACCTATTGATTTTATTTTTAATTGACCAAGAAAATTTATGATTTGTAATGCATGTAACTTTGCACTCATGTAATCTTTAATGTTCTGTCTGTGCCCTGATCACACACAAAAAACAAACACTATGCAAAGTCTCAAGTATGGTTTGTCACAATACCAGAATTTCCTTAGTCAATACCAATACTAGCAAATTTCCACGATTCTCGATACTCTATTCGATACCACAACTGAAAAAAAAGCATGTGCTTCTAAAATCATTGGGCTACTTTATTAAATAAAATAATAATAGGCCTAATAATATAATAACAACAACAACAATAGGCTAATTAATAAAAACTGACACCATCAAACTTGTTTTTTGCTAAGCTGCACTTACAAACTTCTCAGGCAGAAACATGAGGTAACATGGTAAATTGCCTCCCACAAACAGAAGTCATGTAGTCATTATTATTCTCCTTGTAGTTCAATGATAGAACTGTTGTTCTCATTCACTCACTTTCAGGCTGTTTCCACTGACTGCTGTAAACTTATTGTTTCATATTTCAGCTCCGTTTATATATTCACACGTTTGTTTTGTCTCTGCTCCAAACCATGGCTGTATTCAGGGTTCGAATTACACAGTGACCCTTGGGGGAGCCCTATTTTGCAGTGTGCACCATGACTTTCCCATGTGCACATGCACATATCACCATCCGAGTGCCGCCAATAACACATTCAGACTGTCTGTCAGCTCAGGAAAGCAGATACTGTCTTTCCTGCCGCAAGGACTTAATTTACTTTTATGACAAGAAAATAAAAACACCCCAAAATTTTGATTTCTTATTCTGCAACAAATGCATTTTGTTTAAGAATTGAAAAAGTAAACAATTGCCTGAATATAGGGACCCCGCATTGAATATCAGAAATTATTAATTAAAAAAGAATGTTATAACATTTCTTTGATTTTCATTGATATCTTCATCTTGGCACAAGACTTTAGCCTATTTGAACTTTCTGAATATTTCACATCCACTTCTACCCTCTCAAGTATCCCAGATAAGTAACTACATTTTAAATGTTACTGTCTAATATGAATTTATTATACAGATATACATATATTAAACACAACAACCAGTTTGAGATCAAATCTTATTCAAAAGTAAAATGTAGTTTATTTAACAGGAAAACAAGTGAGTCCGTCAAACATATTAGGGCTGCAGCCATCATAAGATAACCTGAAACAGGTACCTGCCCAAAGACTCTCTCCATGTCTTTTTTTATCATCACCTTTATGTCAGAATTGCATTAACTCAAAGATGTTGGGCCACCAGAGCCATTTCCCCACGAATTTGATAGATTCAGGGCCTTTTTCTGCCATTTTCCAAGCTCCAGTCCGCAATCTTGACAAATGACAATATGGTATGTGTTAAAAAAGGCAAAACAACAGTCTGCCAAAATGAACAACCTTCTCTCTAAAATTGCACCACATGAAATAAAACCATTACAATTAAACCCGCCAGTATGAAACCATACGGCAACAGCACACATTACGAATGCACACGTTTTGACTATTTTCACACAGCAAACAACGCACACACATCCAGCAGCGCTATGCATGGTGCTGAAACAAGCTCCTTTATTCAATTCAATTTTATTTTATTTGTATAGCGTCTGTTACGATGTCAATTGTCTCTCAGCGCTTTACAGAGACCCAGTGATTTCAAGTGATTTTTCAATAACACATACCAGCGTCTTAGTTTGGGAACATAAATCATAAAAATACGTCTGATAAATCGGACCAAAGCCAGACTGACCACAAGCTGTAGTAGTCGGTCCACTTGCACTGTTGTCAGTACCAACCATGGCTGTTGTCTTCTTTTACTTCAAAAATCCAAACTGTCCGAGACTTGGCTGTTTCAGTTTGGACATTTTCAATATAATTTGAGGATAAGCCAAATATCATTCGCGTTCATTCCTTCAATTTCAAATACATTATACCACCAAAAATCCCCCCAGTCCACCCATTCACTAATGAGGAGTTCATGTGCGGCTACATAAATCTAACAATTCTCCTCCAGCGTCACCACGGGCATAACAGGAACATATGGAATTATGTTAACTAGTTAAGCAAATGTTTAGAAATATTGAACATTAAATAGCACATAAACACACACAGCCATGACATGTTTATTATTTTTATTTCAGGAACCTCAATGTAGTGAAAATAAAATATATCTTAAAGTGGACAATTCTTTAGAGCTCCCCCTGAATGCCTCAGGGCAGGATCTCAGGGGAGCTCATGTCCCTCTTGGGGGAGCCGAGCTCCCCTTAGCTCCCCCGTAATTCGAACCATGGCTGTATTATGGTCTAGATGCGCACCACCGTCAGAGCGTCTTGTTGCCATGACAACTGACCGGAGAGACACACATGGCGCGTCAAGTTTCTGGGCTTCAACTGTAGCTGTGGCCACCAGGTTGGGTCACGTTCAGATTACTGGTAGTGTCGGTTCTTGTGACAACTCTAGTCTCCAGTCTGACATCATGATAGCGCCGTGTTACAGCAGACCGGTGCTTGTTTACCTGCTGTGGCCGTGCTGCTGCTCGGACCCGTGTCATCCCTGGCCTGGCTGCTCCCACCTCCAGAGAACACATCTGGCAATTTTGTGCATTTGGCCGCATCCTCGATTAATTTTTCTCCTTTGCCCTACGTTTATCTGCTCCACACATCTGTTTTTCTGGTGGCTTCTTTCTTTTCAGCATCTCCTCTACCTTGCTTTTTTCTTTTTTTGCCAGAAAAATAACGGTCGCTGTCTGAGTGGCTGAGCCAATCACATTCAATAGACGTATGGATCAGTTCAAACGTCACATGCTCACACATAATTTAGGAACATGTCACTGTTTATTTATTCATAATGTTAATATGTACTTTTTTTCTAAACAAAAAACACTAAGTGAGGGCGCCAGTGTGCATAGAAAATTATTATTTTATCATTATTTTCCCTCAAGACCAAGGGGGACTGGCAGCGTGGCGGCGCCCCTCCAGCAGATGGCGCCCTAGGCGGCCGCCTATATCGCCTATGCCAAGAGCCAGCCCTGGTACTGAGCCAAGTCATGCATTTTTATCCATCCATCTTCTGTTCTCCCTTCTTCCTGGTGTGGTTCACAGAGGTTCTGCAGACTATGTTAGCTGTCATTGGGCGAGAGGTGAGGTACAGTTTGGACAAGACATCAGACTCTGACATTGCTCACTGAGGCTAAATATATGGAATTATGGGGTCTGGGATTATTGGGGTCTGCAGGTCTTCACTCAGAAGAGGAGTTAGCTCAAATGGTAGAGCACTCGCTTAGCATGCGAGAGGTAGCAGGATCCATACCTGCATTCTCACTATTAAACTCGCCCTCTTGGATTTGACCAAAGTCTGAGGCACCCTGGTTCAATCTCAGGTTTCAGCAACACCTCAAGTCCACATTCAGTGTAAGTGGACATCATGTCCAGTCCATGGATAGAAATGCACGTTCATAAAAGAAAACAAAAAAACATAGCTCTTTAAACACACTTCAATGCTGACACCTTCAGTTTATTCAGTGCAAAATAAAGTATCCTGCAACGTGGTTTCCTCTTCCAAAGCCTTTTAAACACCTACAGACACAGTTCAGCTGTGGCAAAGACACAGGAGTTTCTCACAGTGTTGGTCCAGTTTAGGTGTTAACTAATGGACAGGAAACTAATGACGGAAACACAGCCCTCGAAGAGAAGTGGAGTCAATGCCAGCGACAACCAATTGATGTCACTGGCCGTGTTTCTGTAAATGACAATGAAGCACATCACTGGGTGG
Organism: Hirundichthys speculiger; assembly: GCA_018398805.1. Taxonomy (NCBI): domain Eukaryota; kingdom Metazoa; phylum Chordata; class Actinopteri; order Beloniformes; family Exocoetidae; genus Hirundichthys; species Hirundichthys speculiger. Next base: position 2,873 of record JAGFBZ010002617.1, on the reverse strand, counting down.
TCTTGAACCACCAACCTTTCGGTTTCCAGCCGAACGCCCTAACCCAGGGGTGCCCAGCTCCAGTCCTCGAGGGCCACTGTCCTGCATGTCTTTGATGTCTCCCTGCTTCAGCACACCTGATTCAAATGAATGGGTCGTTAATGACTTGTGCAGACCTGGAATGACAAGCTGATTATGATTCATTCATTAGAATCAGGTGTGTTGTGTCAGGGAAACCTCTAAGACATCCAGGACAGCGGCCCTCGAGGACCGAGTTTGGACACCCCTGCCCTAACCCAACTGTGCCACAGAGACTGGTGACATCACTGCTTCATCACCAAACAAGTATAAATGGTCACCAGTTATTTGAAAGGTAAATATTGAAACCAAACTCCAGATTTCATGATTTTATGATGTGATTGTCGCTGAAATGAAAGGCCTCATGGGGCTTGAGGAAAAATCTGAGGACTACTGGGCAGGTTTGGGCAGGTGATGTCACAATAATCAAATTAGATGACAAATCTATTTCCATTCCAAATTTTGGTTCATACTGAAGATATTTCTTATTTATAGTATGCCTTTATCTCAAACCACTTTAAAGTTATAGCCTTTTGAAACCTTGATATCAAAATTGAACATTTTCCAATATGGCCGCCACCTTGTGACATCATAATATGCAAATGATATGAATAATTTCACTACCATCACAGACTTTTAGTCATACTGAACAATTTTCTCATTGACACTATACCTTTATCTCAAACTGCTTTCAAGTTACAGTGATCCCTTAGTTATCGCGGTTGATGGGGACCGGCGCCCCCCCGCAATAATCAAAATCCGCGAAATGGAGCCGGAGCGCCCCCGAACCTAAATAATGTGTTTAAAATATGTTTAAACACAGCAAAAAAGTAGCGAGACACTGCAGTGACACAAGACAATGGCTAAACTCTTTCTGTTTCCGTCACAGCCACTGGTCTCCAAACTGTCAATCAATAATCAATAACTTTTTTTTTTTTTTTCATAATGAAAACCTAAGCTATAGTCAGGAGGGAGGGCATTTCACCCGCCAGCTTCTCCTCCGGTATTTGAGGAGCAGAGCGAACCTCCGAACCCGTCTAGATCACTGTCAACGTCCCTTTCCCCGAGCCAGGTCTCAGAGGCCAGGATGCAGGTTTCTTTGACTATACATGCTGGTGGCGAACAAGTCTGTAGTTCTTCAGTTTTATTGCTGAGAGCGCGGATATTGGACAGGATAACTGAAGGGAGGGGGATGATGCACAACAGGTGTCTCATGCGCTCCCGTAAGCCGCTTCTCCTGCCTCGCCTCCTCGGTTTCCGTCGTGGAGGTACGAAGTTGTTGCTTGGTCAGGAAAGACTATGTCCGCTGGTGGACCGCTGATCACGGGATTAGAGAATTTTAACAGATAGTCTCTGGAATATTGAATGGAGCTGTCAGCAACCCCAGGTGACATGAGGACGCCGCACCGCCAATAAAAAGATCAGAGTCAGATCCACGTCACTGAATCATGACACTCTTAATCACACAAAAGTGAGGTTGATCAGTTCAAAGTGCACAGCGATTTTAAAAGTTTAAGCATAATATAACTTAAAACTGACAAGACAGACATGCTTCCCACTGTTGCCGGTCGCTATGTCGTGCATGCGCCCAGTAAATGCGCAGTAAATATAGTAAATGTGTCTCTGCCAAACAGCGCCCAGATTATAGAGTTCTGTCTGCTTTTTTTTGTTGCTTACAGGAGGCTGTGAGACATTGTTTGATGTTTTTGCTGGCAGCTGTGGCCTCTCCTCTGCTGTGGGTGGATTTTTCGAAGAATTTCAGCGATTATTTTCTTGATTTTTTAATAATATATTTCTGAAAAAAATCCGCGAAGCACTAAAACCGCGTTAGTCAAACCACGAAGAGGCAAGGGATCACTGTATAGCCTTTTGAAATCTTGACATCAAAATTGTTTATTTTCTTGAAAAAACTCTGGTGCCTAAAAAGTTCATTAGTTAAGCTACAGCAGGGATGTCTGCTAAGGTGTCTGCAACATTTCGCTTTAGCAGTGGGCATTCCCATAAGAGCAGGCTCAAAGTGCAGACACCTAAGGCACGTCCTGACCATTGTATTGGGCTGTTTAACACGTAAACCTGGAATATGACATCAGTTCAACTTATGTGAAAACCTTCATAGCAGAATAGCATCTTATCGGAATTAGTCAATAATAAGATTTTTGTTGTTAATGTTTAATGTCTAGCCAATTTCCCCTTGGGGATTATTAAAGTATTTTCAATTTTCAAGTAGTCAATGTCTTCAGAGCTGCAAAACTATTTGTAAATGTTTACTGTCAGAAAGAGGTACGAGCCTGCTGTCTGGTTTGGATTTTTACCATTTATCTTGAGCAGGGAGACCAAGCCGTTAACCAGCAATGCCACACCGAACTGTGAAGTGGGGCAGTCAAATGTTAACTTCCGTGGGTGTCACTTGACAAGAGCGTAAAAATCACTTAACGTGGCTGTAAAGTCAAAAAATGCATCCTGAGCCTAACGGCTCTGAAGCCTTGACTTTTTCCCTCTAAACCTGCTGTCTTTTAGGTCACAGGATTGTTGTCTTTATCAAGTTTGTGTCTAGCCAGATCACAAGACTTTACAAGGTTATGGGTTGCTGTAATTTTCCATCTGATGCAGAATAATATGAGATGAACTGCCCGCCTTTAATCTTGGCATTCTTCTGAAGAATCCTGATGGTGTGAAGAGCTCTGTGATTTTGACTGCAGCCTTGGAGAATAAACCTCCATTTTACACCTCCGTCGTTGTCAGTGCCATGCTTAACAGCTGAATAGATTGCCTCACCAGTGCATAGAAAATTAATAACTCTTACGGGCTAAGAAGAT